>DWNE01000005.1:0-64348 GCA_018249875.1 Cecropterus toxeus
ATGAGGCGAACATCTCAGTCCTCGGGAGTAGCAACGCATCTGTGATCGACTTCAGATAGAACCCCTGTTCTATATGAAGCTGCTTACAAATGTTCAAGGGCGGCTGTAATCACTTGCCATCAGGTGAACTGCATGCTCGTTTGCTACTTCAAACAGATAAAAAAATGTTTGTTATTACAAATAATATTTTATACGCTATATAGTAGTATAACCAATAGTTATTGAATGGTTATCACTACTTCAAATAATTTTAACATTTATTAATGTAAGGTTTAATATTCAGTAATTTAATTATTAAAGTAAATTTACAAAAATAAACGATTCATTTTATTACTCTCTCTTTGAAGTAACTACATACCTTTATAGACGTTTCAAATAGAAAGTCTTATCTGGCCAGTTTCCAATCTATCTCTTATCAAAGACTGTTTCTAATTAAACTAAATGGTCTTATTACCATCTAGTTATCTTAGGTTCGTCTTGTCTATTAGTCTGGAGCAGCGGCTCTCAACCTTTTTTGTAAACTACATAAATATTTATGTTTCTTCACCGCCCGGTCTTTTCCGTAAGATCTCGTCTATTTACATTTAGATGCACGACGTCTCCGTTCTTTGTATATGAAGGCAATCTTGTGTAAATCTTATGATTCATGTTTATTAAAATATCCATACATATAAAGAACATTCCCGGTGAATATGTATCGCATATAATAATTAAAATAATTTGGAGGACTGAAAAAAAGCAATTATAGAAATTTCCTAAATTTTAAAGAAGTATTTTTGAAATTGAATCATCCAAAAATATTAAATTTAATTTAAAGGATTGCTTAAGTTTATATCTTGAAGTAACATAGGTTTTTGTTTCATGAAACCACATTTGAATCATTTAAATTTAAAGTTATTTTATACATTTTTTAACGCGGGTTTTCTAATAAAAGGGCACATGTAAACATTTAATACAACGCTTTTAGTTTTGTACCCATCTATGGTAAATTGTTTAGGATTAAAGCGGTTTGCTGATTAAAATAGCGCTGTTAATCCTACAAATATTTAAATTTATTACGTCGACCAACAATTACTTCTTCTTAAAATATTTAAAGATTGAGTACAACTGACAAAGCACTAAAGAAATGCAGTTTGCAATTAGCATGCAATAGTTAGCTGTCTGACCAGATAGTCAACGCGGGGCGACATTATTGACCAAGGAAACGCCAATCGAAGTAGGTTCTGTAATTCTAAAATATTTATCATGTAGGTTCAAAGAGGCGTCGTAAATAACTTGCGATAACAGAACAAGACAATAACAATTGAATTTGGGACAGCAAATGCAGTATATGTCAGAGTTTCGATTTATTCATTCACTATCGTTTAAGGAAGCAATCCATACATATAATAAAGTGAAAGTTCTGTTTCTGTACTCGTATATAGAGGAAAAAAGTTTTTTTTGAGGACTGAGAATAAAATAATAAAAGACATTTTTATAAATTTAAGATTTTTCGTTTATGTGTTTGTAATCTCATGAAACCAAGAACAATAATAAAATAACCAAATAAAATAAAATAAAAATATAAAAAATAGTGTAATTAGTTTAAATAATTGATATATTATATATGTAGTCCGTATTTTGTATTTGGCATATAGTTTTGTGTCATAAAAATCCAACAACTATATCGAAACTAATAAAACTGTAAAGTTATCACACTTTATTTAAACGTAGGTGAAGCCGCTAAGCACATCTAGTTGTAAATAATTAGCAAGTTTATTATCTGCGGTTATAGTTATATTCATAACCCAGTGGTACGAAGTTGTCGTAATGAAGATCTCGAATATATTCTTTAGCTTTCTCATTCTGTGCCAAAATTAGCTCAATAACGTAATGGTCGACGAGCTTAGATAATTAACTTCATGAAGGATATTTTGAAATTTGTTATAAAATATTTATTAGTCAAGAAAAAATATAATGTAGCTTTAAAATATATATTATATTTTATGTTTATTATTTTGAAATTTACAAACAACTTTTGCTTTAATTTCGCCGTGACCACGATCCATGTAACTGGGTCGAAATATCGGCAAAACGAAATTCAGATCCGCAAACGTGAGTACCCGTAACAAATTAAAATAAATCAGTTCGATAATATTAGACTAAAATCATGTATTGCAATCTTTAGTTCAATTAACATATCATTTAAGTACAAAAACACATAAAAAAGACAAATAAAAAACACATCAAGTGTATAGGTAGGTATTATAAATACAAAAACGAGCGTAACCAGGTGACATACTATTTACTAGCTTCTAATTTATTATAGTGTTCCAAAACTTTGGCCAACATTAACTCCCATATGTCACTGTCACTACAAACTTGTCCTTCTGAGACACTCCGAGCTAATTCCGAGATGAGACCTCTGGGCTCGTAAAACTTTGAACCTCGGCTAAGCTGGGGATGCCAGTATAATGTTTATTGTTCTGATGTTAGGGCTTTCGTATACGCTCCCTACGTTTCCTAAGGCCTGTTCTAATAGAAAACTGTATAGATTTAGATGAGTGTAATGAGGATTAAAATGAGACGTAATTAGGAATCCTATCAAATTACTTTTGTTAAAACAGCAAAAGGTGAGCCCTTTGTATGAGGCGACCATCTCAGTCCTCGGGAGTAGCAACGCATCTGTGATAGACTTCATATAGAACCCCTGTTTTATATGAAGTTGCTTACATGTCCATGGGCGGCAGAAACCACTTACCATCAGGTGGGCTGCTTGCTCGTTTGCTATTTCATATTTATAAAACAAAACAAAAACAGCCGATTTGAGAACCTGTTGAAAACGTTTTAAAAAGTCGGCCATCTAAAGTCATAAGACCCAAAATTATACCAAATTCATTTTACAACTTTTTTCCCAAATAACTATTACATACCTACCCAAAATATTCACATTCACATAGAAAAGGGGTTCCCGCCAATGGACGAGTAAGCAAATCCACATATAACAGAGGTTCTATTTGTAGGCGCGCTCACGGACGCATTGCTACTCCCGAGGACTAAGATGATCGCATCATATACAAGTGAACCTAATATAAGATTTATAGTTGTTTTCACAAATCAAAATATAAAGCTACTCATTTTAATTACAATGTAAACTGAAATTGCGTTATTTAATTACACCTTTTCAGTATTAAAAGTCTGAAAACGTGTTCGAAGTCTTAAAGCCTGTAATGTTCATCTTTCATCTAGTAAGTGTTCGGATCAGAGGTCCACAAAGATCGCGGCAATGTGGGTAAAGTGGCCACTGGAGTACCCATTGTAGTGCAAGGTGCGATCTAGGTCAATATCGTCTCGACCGACGCCATAATGCTTCTTGCGTAAGAATTAGGGTGGAGGCACAGTGGAGTAAATAAGGGTAGTTTACCTAGGCATACTAATTCAGGGGTCCCAAGTTCAAATATAGGATGTGCACTTCCGATTTCTCGGTGTTTTGTAAATATAGTTTATTTGTAAATAGTTTGTGATAAAATGTCTCCCATAGCAAAAAATATCCATTACATACATCATCAGGTGATAGAACCAGTGTAGATCGACCGGGGAGGTACCATCGCCGCACCAATTCTAGCGTGAAGCAGTTCTTGCTTTTCAGAAGGGTGTGGTTGTCGGCTTACTTGTATTGCAAACACCCAAGTACTCGGTAGCAGCGACGCATTTGTGATCGACTTCAGGTAGAACACCTGTTCTGTATGAATTTGTTTACAGATGTTCATAGGCGGCAGAGACCACTTACCATCAGGTGGAATGCTTGCTCGTTTGCTGTTTCAGTCTGATAAAAAAAAAATTACTACTGAAATTGGAGAGGACACTATCGTTTTAAATCGCGAAGACGTCAAATTTAGAAAGTATGGTTTAAGTATTACTACTTTGATAGGACCAAGTGACCATATTAAATGCCTTAACGGTTATGAAAATCATCTTAAAGAAAGGGTGCCTGAGAGATCTCTACACAAAGCTCACTGGTGTGTAAAGTCCATCCTTACCACCACCAATCGGCGTCACATTGTATTTATTTATACAATTCAAGTAGTCTTAAGTATTTCATAAGTGCAAATAATACCACTATAGGAATACTAGGTAAGATACTTCCTTATAACTCCGCCAGCCCTTATACTCAGATAAAAAAAAGAGATAACGCCTCGATCAACATCGCGTTGAATCACTTGTGGACATATTCGTGAAACATTATTTTGAGCCTATGTTAGATGATAATCGCGATTCGTATTTCTTATTTGATCGATTTATATTTGTATCAGTTAACGATACATTTAATTTTTTTTATTAATTAAGCATTTAATATCGTTAAGTTATAAGATTAATTTCACTTTCTGCTTCGTACCGAATACCATCGAAATGATTTTTACTTGAGCATAGTTAATCAAATGTATTTTATCGAAAGCTTGATTTACATTGCTTAAACTTCAGTCATCGCAGCATAATAAACTCATTGTTACTATTTGGTGTGTTTTAGTATTAAATTCTACACGCCGAGTCTGTTTTTTTTTAATTTGAGTTGCTACCACAGCTGGTCGGTCTCAGTCATCGGCGCTGTTTACGTTAAGAGGCCCGCTCCTACGTACCGGGAACTCCGTATTGATACTCCATTAGATATCGTAAATAAATATGTACCTTGCGTTTCATGTACTTACACGGCAACAATTTGGAAGAAGTCTGCGTGCAGCGCTTGAATTGATGTCGATGTCTTAAATATTGCGGTTCAAGCCTTATATAACCATGATATAATTCTTATAACACCATAATAGCAAGTATAAGATAAATACTTTTCAAAGGTACTTACCCTAAATGCATAATATAGTTAACTTAATTAATACTTAAAAAGCCTTAAAGCCTTTTTACTTTTTACCTCTTCTCCATATTAAGCCACAAAAAATTCGCTTGGCGCTTTATTCAGCGTTTCTAAATTTTTTGTTATATTTCGCTATAATATGCAGCGAAGTTTCGTGGCTTAGTAAGATCGTTCTTTTGTTTTTAACGCTTCTAGCGATAGCGCTAAGCGATTGGAGCTTGAACCAAATATTTCGTGGCCTCCGGATTACTACTTCAATACGGATTGGTGTGGGAGATACGGAGTAAGGGTTAGTGGCCAAAACGTGTCTGATGATTTCAAGACGTCATATTGCCTTTGACACCGTTTATATACTGATACCCAACCATAACGACGGGGACCGACGGCAAACTTCCGAATCACGTTAAATTTACGTGCATATGCGGTTACCAATCCAAAATCAAGTCTCCAATATTGAATATCATCTTAACAGCTTGTTAAACTAATTACTAGTAGATAATTTCACGTGTCCTAATCCAGCTTGTTCATACTTGACCAAGAAGCTCCAATATATACCTGTAACAATAAAACAATGTTAAGTATAGAAGTACGGTTTAATAAATGGCTTTCTGACAATATTGTATTAACTATTTATTATAGACATAACATACAAGAGATTCGGATTTCTTGTCATTTTTTGCAACTTTCAGACAATGCTTAAGTATGTATATATGTAAAAAAACTTTTGTACAACTCACGTGAATGGACTTAGTTTTATCTATGATCAAGTATGGCGGTATTAAGGGCAGAGGATTAACGGACAGATTGCGATGTCTTTATTATACTTGTAATCAATTGAAGCGTAAAATCTTTACAAAGGATTCAAGTGTACACATAAAAACATGGTTTAAGCATTGGAGTGCCTTGTATATACTGATGGGTTTTAACAGTTCGTAAAATGGACTTGTGAGTTGTGTCTACACAAGTTTTTATATAAATAGATAACGCCCCAATTTTATATTTTTGCATTTTTTTGTCTTGTCACAGAGCGTTTTACTTTTTTAAATTGTTGTTATGGCCTTGGCTTCTTGACTTTTAGCCAACCGTCTTTTAACACAAGACGATACTATAAAAGTTTAATCATGCGAGACAATCAATACGCTTATATTATTTATTGCAAATAAATCTATTATAAAAATATGCATAAGGAATTATTACGTAACTCCCTAGCCAAACAGCAAACATTATTATGTTATTGTTGTTTTAAATAACAAATTTTATCTAACATGACTAAAAGATAATTTGTTTTGTTTATGCACAGTAGGTACTCTACGATCAAAGGCGTTCCGTTACCATTTGCATTATCTTCTTATCGTAATGTCTATACAAACAAGGAGTTTAGTACCTAAAGCTTGCTATAAAATACTTCGCATAAAATTCTTCAACAGCAAAAAATCAGACAATACACTAAACTACAAAAGATTTATCTGTATTTGCAATCAAAGTTGAAGGAATGCGTAAAACGAGACACATCGTTGACAAATCGTTTTTTTTTCACGGCCGGTGATACAGCAAAGGAAAGATACGATACAAAATATTTGTTCAAACAGGAAGGGATACGAGACCGGGATTGAGAAGGGAAACGCGTTCATTAGCTCATTGTCAAGTAATTCGAACATTTATGTTACGGGCATAAAAGTTTTTATACTTTATTGTATTCTTTGTGATTATTGAAATGATAATTTAAATTAAGTTTATTTTCAAAGGTATATTTCCTTTGTTTGATTGATATAACACATCATTTTCATTATTATTAATATAAAAAGTCACAGACAGACAAACAAAATATATATACAAATTATTCGTAATAGGCGTTAATTTTCTAAAATCCGTGCTATAAAATGCAGTTTAAATTACCTCGTACTGACAATTGCTGGAAATATAAGTACATATTAAAAAATATATTTTTTATGTCGTAATGTTAAGCTTTCTTACTAATAAAGGTTTCAAACAGGCAGTCCAATATTTATATTATTATTTAAAACTGAATATAAATAAGTAATGACGTCTCAATTTAGTCACAGGACCTTTAGATATCTGTAAAGTCTACTTTCATAAAGCTTCAGCGATAGCAGCTCCAAAATACGTTTGGAACGAAATTTATAGTCTGTGCACGGCAAAGGTAAAGCCAACCCTTTGAGCGTCCGGGAACTTCTATTTGCGGTGGGATATTTGACCGCTGTCGTTGTTTACCCAACGCCTCCATCGGGGAACGGCTAAAGATAGTAAGCAGGGCTTTAGTAGGTATTTTGCCGTATAGCAATTAGTTTTTACTGAATATCGGAATTTATACGGAATAACGCGTTTTGCTTTTGCTTTCATTGTGGTATGGCACAATCTTTGTATTTATTTAACTATTTTATTAAATATGTAGTTTTATTTTATAGTCTGTTTTTATACATTTTATCTATAGATTGTCAATAATTTATGCAAAGATCGAGTGGATTTATAATTAGGAAAGCGTTATAAATATAAATGCACAAGAACTCAATTACTGACAATTACATAGAAGTTACCTACTTGGGTGTTTTTCTGTTACTGCCGTTTTAATTATTTATGTACCCTCTCCTATGAATTGTTTTACATATTATAATATCTGTTATTGAGTCAAGTTAAGCGTTCTTAATGAGAACAAATAAAATACTCAAACTCATACAAGGAATAGACAAACTCAATCTTTGTATTTACATATTGTTAAGCATGTCGTTATCAAAATCATTTGTTTCCGAACGATTACGTAAACCGTCACAAACATTCCTTTTTTGTTTTTCTTTTTGCGCCATAAACACACAGCTTAGGTACTGGCTGTAAATAGTGAAACAGCGGTACCACAGAGCCAAGCTCGTAGACAATGCATCTACACACGAGATGTAGATTAGATAGCGCTCTAACTGCAAACAGATACAGAAATACAGAAACGCCGCTTTGACGAGAAAAAACCCGAGTAATCTAACGCAAACGCTGTGTAAGCTTCGCTTTTACTCGGTAGCCTCTGATGATTAAAAAGAAACAATATCTTCCAGTCTTTAAATTGCCGCCATTTTAGTACTTTTCGTAGACGACATTTTTTTGGTTTATTTCATAAAATAAGTCGTAAAATCGAGAAACAAAATATATAAAATAATTTGACGTCATTTATCATTCCGTTTAATTGAATCTCGCTTTCCAATTACAACATTCAAAAATCGAATACGACAATTATGGAAGGCGCCATTAAAAGGACACGGTCGATACAGATTAAAAACAAAATCGTATAAGCTACATCCGGGCGACGAGGGTCCGAACTCCGAACCAACTGATCAAAGGCCCAGCAATTTGTTTCAATGCATTCCTTGATTGAAACGGTTCGTAATTAGAGTTCGTTTGAGGCGGGACTATAATTTGGAATGTTTTTTCAAAATGGGACACCAACTGCTCTAATAAAGTCGTCCACACTTGATCAAACACAATCAGCCAGCTTACGTATTTCGTCTACTTCATTTCGTCCTGAACATTTTTCTTTGCTACAACTCCTAATACTCTAATTTTAATTTCTATGGTTATAAAATATGTACATACATTAATGTTTTATTCTCACAGCATGATAATATTTAATCTACATGTATTGCGTATAAGTAATTACAAACACAAACTTATTTACTATCTAAACATAATAAAAAGCGTAATTGATTTTCAATTATAAATATAACATTAAAATTGTTTAAATAATTTTATGCAGTATAATTATAAACAGCTTCATTCAAATGAAAAGGAATATATTATCATCATAATTTACATGAAAGCCTTATCGTAAAATTATCTCCGCAAAGTATATTGCCAATTCGTAGTAATAATTGTAACTATTAAGAAATATTCGGTGAATCATAAATAATTAAATTACTTCCTTTTTAAGGGTAGACAGATCGATAACAAAACACGCTAAGCTCCAACTTATAGGGATTCGCGCCAAAAGGAAACAAAAAAATGTTAATCCCGGCCGTACAAATGCAAAACTGTAAACGTATTTATATCGTTCAATGAATATGCAATAAGGGTTGTCGCACCATTGCCGCGTGTCGAGAAGCGAGGAAACGAGATAAATGGCAGCATTTCTCTTAGTATAAAATCTTTAAAAGACATTCGCATTTATATATTTTTTATAATATTAAGTTAGCAAAGGAACATGCAGTTCATGCAGTCCATATGATGGTAAGGGGCCACCGATGCTTGCTACTTCTTAGGATTAAGTTGGAACGCCTCCAAGTATGTCTCCCTTATCACACCCTTAAAACCCGAGAGATATAGAGAGATATACATGGCGGTGGTCCCTCCGAACTTTAACCACAAAGGATTCTACCACCTCTCTTTCGGAATCTGCGTGTAGTACGTAAATATCACAGGAATTCTTCGCTTAGAAGATAAAAAAAATACAAGGTACTAGAACGCACATAGTTCGATGGGGGAGGTACCACCGCCACACCAATTTTTAGCGTGAAGGTTTTTGCATTTTGGTGGAAGGGTGTGATAGCCGGCTAATATGAGGCGACCATCTTACTCCTCGGGAGTAGCAAATCATCTGTGATTGACTTCAGATAGAAATCTTGTTCTGTATGCTCACTGAGGTCCATGGGTGGCAGTGACCATTTACCATCCATTGGACTGCAAACTCGTTTGCCACTTCAATGTTAAAAAAATATTGACAAAAAAGTTATCCGATGACGGGGAGATCACCACGATACATGAATATGCAGAGTAATTAAAAACAAGTGCCCAGCATTCCTGAACGTTTATTATTTTGCATTTGCCTGGCAAATAAAGATATAAAATTTGCATGAGGCGCGGATAATTACAATGCGTAGTTATGTCCCGTGTCGCCAGGATAAAATATTGTTAATTAAAATGCTTATTTATAAATTGCATCATAATAATAAATCCGTTGTATATATTTATGAGACATTTAAATTCTTCTCATATTAAAAATGTGAATACTATTTGAAACAAAGGATAAAAATTACAGCTGCATGATAAAATATACAATTATATATACAACGATATACATTAAGGCAATCGGGTAATTACGAAAGGCGGGCAAATCCAAAAATTACATTTTTTTACCATAAGCGGCAATATAGTTAACTCTGTCAACATTCAGTTTGTTCTCCGCCGTATTAAACACTTTTCTTAATTACCAGAATGCTAATAAAATGTATTGTTTTGAACACATTTCATATTTATGTTTACAGTAGAAAAGCTCATTTTGAACCGACTTCGAAAAGGAGGTGGTTCTATGTTCGACTGTATGTATTTTTTTTAATGTATGTTCACTGATTTCTCCGCCATTTGTGGACAGATGTTCAAAATTATTAGGGTTCCGTACCTTATTACAAAGACACTGTCCCTCAAAATGTTTTTCGGCTCTGATATAAACTTGACGATACAAACTATTAGGTATACCATTACGTTTCCTAAAGATTAAAGTAGCAGCATATTTTTATTAATTAGTGGTGGAAATACCGATTGCGTGTAAATTGGGCTATAACAGGAAAGACCAAAATTATTTAAATTACATTATATAAAAATGTACGCACCTAATAAATGAGTAATTTCAATTTAGTATTAAGAGCTTAGGCTTTGCGTGTCCTTAGGAATTAGTTTCGAAAATAAACTCTGACCAAACATAGCTATTCATAAGCCGCCCTTTGACCTAATAACATTACTATTTCTTTGAATAAGAAATACGCTTTTTACTTTTTTTACCCGTCTGCCTCAGAAAGAGTGTAATGTTTTTCGAGTGTATATATGTATATTTGATTGTTTGTCCATATTTTGGCACGCGCCACAGGCTAAACAACTTAATTATGGATAGTGACGTATGACATATCATTAGAATCGTCTTAGTTTGGAGAGTGACATAGGCTCTCTTAAAAAATGGCGCCTGAATATAGAGGAGAAAGGACAATTTTTTTATTATCACAAAATATGGATGTCAAATAAAAGCTAGTAAATAGACCATTCTTAAAACATATATAATAACACTTTTACTTGACATTTTTGTCGATCATTCCGAACAAGAAAAAATTACATTCATCATTTTTCCCTAACGCGCCAAAAGAAGTATGACTTCTAAAATCGTTTTATCCTGTCGGCTTTTTTGTTTAACTTTTTTAACAATGCTACTAGTTATAAACAATCCAAGAATAGGCAGAACTTCCTTCAACCTTTATAAGAATAAAAAAATATCCGTTAGTCTCCCTATCTCCCCTCGCAAGCTACACACAGACCAGACAGACAGACAGTTTTATACGGGGCCCTTTGTAATCTGCGCTTCCATGATAGCGCTGTGAACGGTACAAATCCCGGGTCTTTTATCCGCATTGTAATATTGCCAGGCACTTGCAATAATTGCAGACGATGCAGTAATTCTTTTGATTTAATTACAGCACGTATACTATGTACAATATTCTATCTATACTAATATCATAAAGCTGAGGAGTTTGTTCGTTTGCTTGAACGCGCTAATCTCAGGAACTACTGGTTCGAATTGATAACATATTTTTGTGTTGAATAGTCCACTTATTGAGGAAGGCTAGCGGCTATATAATATCACACTGTTTGTTTTTTTTTTATGTAGAAGCGGATGAAACCGCCGCGCACAGCTAGTAAAGTAAAAGTTTTGATGTCTTACATTTTGTAGTAAATTTATATAAACGTATTAACGTTTGTTATTGCGAAGGTTTAAAGAAAACTTCGTGACGAAACCAACATCAATGAAGACTTCGCAGACAACCATTTCGTAGAATAAATTGTGCATTCTTAGAATATATTTAGATTAAGGTCATAATCTGAATCTGTCTTATAAAAGTCCAATTTATGGTTACGAAAAAATGCTTCATTATTTGATCATATATCAGTCTAATTTGTAATAAAGAAAAATTGAAAATAATATATTTTTTATTAAAAAATAAAATTTTCTCGAGATTCTCGTGCCTAAGGAAATATATAAATAAGCCGAGAAACCAAAAACCCTCCATGTGCGACTTTGACTCGTACCTACTCAGCCAATCAAGCTCAGTTGATAATTGTGTATTCCTATTTCTTCTATTATACAGCAATAAGACCATGAAACAGCGAAGATAATAGAGCTATATATTATCTGTGAATTATTCTTTGAACGGCCGCAGATTATCAAATAGCATTATCTAACGTAATCGCTAGCAAAATTAATTGTAATTACTAAGCTTCGCACGTACAAACGACAACTGCCGTCACAAATTGAAAAGGAATAATGTTTACAGCCCGAAGACGAGTACAGATTATCATAATTTATTATACTTAGTAGAACTAGGTAAATACTATGTAAATAATAAATAATCACTCATATATGTTCAAATTATCGTAGTATCATTCTGTTACTCGACTGCGTCAGAACGATTATTTTGTAATAATTTTCGGTATAACGAAACACTGAATTCACACGTCTGTACTCCGAGGCGGTCCGGGGGGAAGAGGGATTGTAATATTTTTTGTATGAATGTTTCGTGGTATGTATGGATGTGATTGGTATGCGTTACAGTCCAAACTCCAAACGGCTTGAAACATTGTCACATATGTCATATCATTAGAATCTTCTCAGTTTGCAGTATAACATAGGCTAGATAATTTAAACAAAATGAGCCTGCAAATAGAAAAAAGGGGGGGAAGAGTAAATATGCGTATCAAATGAATGCATAAAGCAAATACATTTTTATAATGGTCTATTTACTAGACCATTATAAAAATGTATATATCATAGCACTTTTATATTACTGTTTTGGCGTAAACTGCTCTATCCATCCATCCATCCAAAACAAATGGAAGATTACAAAAACAAAATACCCTGTCCTAATTACAATTATAGCAGTCGGGTTTTTGTTTTCATAATAATTTTCCTATTTCAGTATGTAAATATTAAAGAGTATTATAACACCTTAAATATACATATATTGTTATTTGGAAATAATCGTGATTTTACAATTCGTGCAATTGCAAACTGTTTGGTATTACAACTAAATAAATAAAAAATCACTATTCGAAATTCATCCGTTATTTATTTCTAATAGCTTAAGGCAAGACAAGTCTAAACTAGACTTTATTATTTGAGATCGCTATAAGAATTGAAGGAACGAGCCGGCGCCATCCTACATAATAATAAATCAGAATAAGTCTGTCCTTGGCTCTATAAATCAGACAATATAGTTTGTATTCGCACATTAGCCAGCTTATTGCACTAACTTTAAGGCTGAAAATGTACTTTTAAGATAAAGTGCAACGGGAAAGACGAAAATAATAATTTAAATCGGTGAGTCACCCCCTACCTGCACAATAAAACTGTTATAGAAAAGGACAAAAGATACCACAAACGGATAGTTTGAAAATGTGGGCCGCAACCGTTGTTACTTTTTGAATATGGAATCGTAGCTTTTTATACGGTTTTCGAATAAAATAGTATTTGTCATAACCACAGCTTATAGATTACCATAGAGCTTAGATTATACTTTTTTTTATTGCGTGATGGCTTCTCGGTCTTATGACCATAGGTTATACTGACTTAACTAATACTACTTTGAATTAGTTTGATATATTAAAGATAAGTTTAGAATATAAATAACGATTTTTTTTTTGCTTATATAGTCTCTACTAAAATTTTCAATGATATTCTGTTTTTTGTACATTTACTAGACAATTTAAAACTTTAATTATAAATAATTAAGTATAATATCTTATATAAACTCATAATGCCATTTTTCAGTGACAAAATAATACACTTAATAATACCAGAGCAGAACAGAAGATAACAAATGAGAACTATACAAACCAAAAGTAGACTGGATTTCGTTTGTTAACTGTAAAGTACAGATTAAAAACTCTGCAACTGTATGCATTATGAACAGTGAATACGACATCATGCTCCTTGCTTTAAGAAAGTTTACATAGACGACAAATCCGGATTTAGCCCTTTTATAACCGTATAGTCTGCAATTTTTCAGCCAGACAAGAACATGTCTGCGATGCCTGTCTAGATATTCACAGACGAAATTTTATAAGGTTCCTATCTGCAAAGGCTATAATTTCACGGAATATAAAAAAAAATATTTTAGTTTGTTACAAACGTTAAAGTAAAATATATAAGTAAATATCAATATTAAATTATTTACTGGCACAATAAAACATTTACATATATATTATAATAAGAAATACATCCTTTTTTTATTTCGCGTTTGTAGTAAATATCTATAAGCTCTGTATAATTTTCCCGCCAATCATTATTGCCGCCATTACAGGTCACCTGTCATTCAGACCAAGTGGACTATGTGCAGCCAACATTGTTGAATAGACGTAGTGTTTATACTTTATACTAATTGAAAAAATTCCCGTAAAAAAAATGTATAAGTATAAGTAGGGGTCTTTGTGTGGGCACGCAGTGCCCCCAAAGGTAATTTAAAAAATTGCAAAAAATTGTCATAAAAAATACAGAAATAATTTAATTGGCAAACTTTTAATAAAAATACATAATAATACAACATTTTATTAAACGTTTGCCACAATAATCGGAAAAAATACTACATATACAGATTATACAAACATTTTTAATAGATATACAGATTATTATTGAATAAATAGCCGTTGCTTACCAAGTGTTATTCTTTCAAAATCTATGAGTACCTATCTACTTATTTATTTATCTTCATATTTATGTAAAGTTTTATCAGCTCTTATGTTTTCTACCGCGTTCCTAGATAGGATACTTGAGGTGCTAAGTGCTCTCCATACCACAATATTACTTGGAACACACTTTTAACATATTTATATCGTAATCTATAACGTTAACACATTGTTTACATTAATTTTACACATATCGAAAAAAAATTTGTGTTGTGTTGTATGCTAAGAAATTCGTATTACGGGTTAACATAATTAGTACTATTAAAAAGGGACTAAAACTAACATTCATTTTGATAAGCAAAAGCTTTATATCTGTTTAAAAAATTGTCCTAACAGATGACTAATTATGTTTGTGTAACTATAAATGAGGCATATACTAACATTATAAAGCAGTGGAGTTTGTTTGATTGAACGCGCTAATTTCATGAACTATTGGTTCTAATTGAAAAAATATTTTTGTGTTAAATAGTAATTTTATCGAGGAAGGCTTTATGCTATATTAAAATGACGTTATGTTTGTTTGTTTTTAGTAAATTGTTCTCTAATAAACGCGGGTGGAACTGCCTGGCACAGCTAGTACTTAATATTGTAGGTACTGTTTGTAACTACGAACCTGTTACAGAAACTAGGTGTTTGTCTATCCAAGCACCTAGTTTCTGTAATAGGTTACACACAATCAATTTTCTATATTAATATAATAAACAAGATGGTTAAAAATACGAAGTATTTATTATAAAAAAAAGACAAACCCGCTGAGTTTCTTGCCGGATATTCTCAGTTGAGGTCATCTTCCGATCCGGTGGTAGTGTAAGAAAACACATTGTAAATGACAATTTGTCATTTCATTACATTTCATTAACCATTGATTACCTAAGTTTTCAAAATGTCCCATACTACATGAAGCCAACACCACTTTTTCTTTCAAATGCTGAGAAAAAATAAACACCTAATTTTCATAGATAATTTCACATCTGTTTACATTCTGCGTTTCGTCGAAACCAACCCGATTAACGGGAATAGTGTGAATATCAAAACAAACCGTAAGCATCCTTCTTGGATGTTACAAAAACTTGATTCATAAACACGTCATGTACCTACCTACTCGTTTCCCCATTTCTTGAGGAAACCGCTGACGCGAAATTCTATTGAACGCATCTCATTCATATTTATAAAGAACACGTTGGTAGGTTTATAAGTAAACAGTAGGTTTATGTATTTTTAATTAATATAATGATTGACAGTAGGTATTCCATACCAATTGTTTAAAAATTGTTAACTAGGTACCTATTCTGTAATATATTTTTATTTATGTATTTAAATCCTGTAGATTCAAAAAAGATGGCCACGAATTAATATACTTAATTTGGTAATCTTTTTTTTGATGTATGCGATGATGTTTGAAAATTATAAAAATAATCCGAATAAAAAACCTAATCATATTCCTATGTATAAAAATAAAATATGGAAGGTTTAAATTCTGATATTCGAAAGTCAAACAATCAAAAAGTATTGTATAAAATGTCAATCAAGGCATTCTGCTTTTCGTAATAATGAATCTGTAGCATGGTTAATATAACCAGTGCGTATTTCAAAGAGATGTCAGGTTGTACGGAGCTCGGATACGTATCCGCAAATAGCACGAAGTAGGTCGCTGTTAGCGGCTAGTAGGCGGTACTTTGATCCTAAGAATTTTCTAATAGAGCCAAAACATTACATCACGAGTTATTGTTTTGTGAACGATACGCTAAATATTCTGGAACACCATTTCCAAGAAATGGCGGCAACGCTAAATCCGTTCGGATACACGCAATGAAATTGTTGTGCGTTTGATGTTGGCGAAAATATTTTTACACCAACCTACTTCTGACTCTTTGTACGTACTTTTCAAAAATGTCTAGAACATTTAAAAAAAAAATAATATTAATGTGACTCTGTATATTCATTTTTTCATTATAACAAGTAGCAAATGAACATGCAGTGCATGTGATGATAAATGGTTACTGCCGCCTATGTACATCCGTAAGCAACTTCATATAGAAAAGAGTTCTATCTGAAGTCGACCACAGATGCGTGGAGTAATCCCGACGATTAATATTATCGTGATATATGTAGTATGTGAAACGTAGCGTAAAAAAATAATATCATAGAATACGTAATAGTTTTATTATTATTTAAACGATCGTAAATAGCATTTTTCAGTTACTAGTTTCTCATATTTTACTTATTAATTTAGTCACCAGACAGCAATTAAATGAATCTCATACAAGTTAATTTTCAACAAAATAATCATTAATTCGTCGGGCAAAAGAGTCGATTGAACAAATGCAGTCTTAATTCGATGTTATCGTCTGTCGAACAAGGTCATGTGGGTATAGGGTTCCCAACTATACTGTGAACAGTAAAATACTGTTGTAGACTACATTGTGGCGAACTCTACATGCATATAGTGTTACTTATTAAAATCCTTAATTTTTCAAATTTAGAAGAACATTTTAGTTTTGAAAACTCGAAAATTTATTGTTTCATTTGAATGAAGGGCAGAATGAATACTTTTATATTTGTGAATAGTTAATATAAAATACTGTTTATATCTATACAGCAACAGTGTAACACGTCTCAATAGAGCATTAATAAATTTAATAAAGATGAGCTCCTCATAATTTATTTTAGTTTTGGTCGCAAAGAGGTCTATGTAAAGCTATTAAAAATTACATAAATTGGTAAGTTAAACATGCCTATAAAACAAAAAAAAATGCTGTTCATTTTTTCGACTGCGTCAGAAAGTGAGTAATGATTTTCGTACGTACGTATATTTATTTCTAAAATACTGATTAATTTGTTCTCAGATCTAAATATACTATACACCTAGTGATAAAAGTTGACAACCCTATGCAGATATGACTGCAGCCGCGACCTTTTATTTATCCCAATATATTTTCGTGCGGTAACCCGGTTAAAGTTGGAACATAAGCAATGACGTAGGCGGTGGGGTTGCCAGATCGCACGGATTGAACCGGAACAGATTCATATATTAATGTGTTTCTTATGAAAATAGAACATGTAATAGTTTATTTATTTACTATTTATATGCCTACTATAAAGTACATCATAAATTATTTAAAATTTTCACCATCGCCCAGGGTTGACTGGCAGTGAATTCCATTGCAGATCACCCGTAACTCATTTCATTCATACGGTTATAACTATTAATAACGACGGTAAACGGTCACTGTAGACCTTAGACTGTACGAAATAGAATTGGAGTCGGCTACTACTGGTTAGCATTGTCATATATGTTTTCCTGTAGGAAACCCTGCAAAATTTGCGTAAAAATGGTTCAAATTGAATAAATCATCTTCTCATCTTCTTATTTACTTAATATTACCAGATTGGGGAGGGGAGACAAAAATGATAAAATCACATAATGACGCCCCCTTACGTTCACTGTGAGGTACCTTTTACGTAACGTTTATCCATATCAGTCCCACAAGTGTATTGAGGAGATAAGATTTAGTGCACTCCAATTTAAATGTCCATATTGTTGTTATAATAATTGTTGACAATAACATTTGCCTACTTAATCATACGATATAATGCACGTTACGAATTCATACATTATTATTTCGGATTTATTGACTCAAATTTATTCTGTTTTATTATTTGTTATTTATATTGGCTTTTACAATGTTGAATAAAAATTTGCCATTTTAATGCTTGCATTAATTTACTTGGAGATACTAATACCCGATCTTATACCTCAGAGGAACCTGAGGTATAAGATCGGGTATTAGTATCTGACCTCTTGATGATGCGAAATGAGCTCTCCTTCAGAGCCAGCGATGCCTTGGCGACTGCTCTGATGTTGCAAATGTCCATAGACTATGTCTACTTTCCATTAGCTAGTCTGCCTACCTTATAGTTAGGTTCAGACATATCGTATATTAATTTAAAATCATAGTCAAACTTGGTTTGAAACAATAAAGTAGCTCTCCTGATCTCAATAGGCTGAATCTCAAAGTAAAGCTAAATAACCTCCATGTCAGCTTTGGATGTAAATAAACGAAGTGTTCGCCACAAAGCAATTTCATATAGCAATGATACATATCATATTACTTACAGCGCCGCTGTTACGATGAGATGGTGCTCAAATAACGTGAATCATTCCCAAATCCCGCACGTGTGTGCAGGGTCATAATAATTTATTGTATGCCCGCTACCCAACTAAACTCTGGCTAAAATCGACAACACTATGCTACAAAACAGACAGTTCCAATGGTAGAAAAGTTGCCATTTTTCCAAGCAAGGGATGTATTAATATAATTTTATGGCAAAAATGCAAAGAAAGAATAGTGTAGTACAAAT
Organism: Cecropterus toxeus; assembly: GCA_018249875.1. Classification (NCBI taxonomy): domain Eukaryota; kingdom Metazoa; phylum Arthropoda; class Insecta; order Lepidoptera; family Hesperiidae; genus Cecropterus; species Cecropterus toxeus. The sequence continues at coordinate 18,926 of DWNE01000005.1, forward strand.
AATGGTTCCTGTAAATAACACCTGCGTTGCTATGTTGCCAAATAACTTGGCAACACGCGTGTTTTGATTTCAACACATCTTATTACTCCAAAGTTTCTTCTTCAAAGCTCCAAGCTTTTTTTATCATAGAAGCAGCAAGCGATCATGCAGTCTACCTCGTGGTACCTGCCACGCATGGACGTCTATAAAATCGACCCCAAATATGATTAGAATTTTTCCTTAGGTGAAAGGCGTTGTAATCTCTGAGAGGTAAGTTATACGACATGGATTTATAAGGATGCCTTCGGAATCAGGAGGATTCTACCATCCAAAAACAACCACTTTAACGACTATTTAGTTGACATTCAGTCACATTCATGGTAACGGTATGTCTCTAGAACCTTGTGTGATGTGTCGCCTCCATATTATAATAATATGTCCAACAGATAACAATCGCCAGAACGGTACTTTGCAAATCATAACGAGTTCCAAAGCAATATTAAGTACCTAAGTATAAATGTTTTATGTTTACCGCAATTTATCAGCAAGTACAGCTCATGTCACTGAACGCAGCCGTATACAAACCAAACATTTTTTTCTAATTCTGATAACTGAAGGCAGCTGCATCGTTTATTTATACCCTACAACCCGTTCTACCTACGTTTAATGTCCACGTTAATTGACACAAAGCCCGCATTCACGATCTTTATTAGACTCGTTCCGATTGAAGCAATTCGACAAGAATTTTTATAATATACTTCGAGAAAAATGGGTAAACGAAACTATTATTCATTCGTAAATTTATCGTTTACGAATTTTTGATATTCTTTAGAACCGTTGTGATTTGAAACTCGATGAAACAAGAATGCATCACGATACAAAAATAAACACATAAATGTATATATAGGAAAAAGTCGGCTGGGGAATAGGATAGAATGCATTGCACAGTATTTTATATTTTCACACTATCATTATTAATTATCTATTATATCTCGTGAGCTAACTTTTCCGAAGTTTCATTCCTAACGTGTAATAATCGCACCTACACACATTTTTTTAAATTAATATTGTTAGATAAGCAAAGGAAATTATTTGGATAGAGTTACTTCAGTCTTATTTTTAACCATACATGTTTCATAATATTCTTAATGTTATGTCATAATAGACAATAGTATAATGTCGAAGTGACATAAATAAGATAATATTAGCTTTAAATGTTGTTTTTATGAAATCTGTAAATATCTGTATTACAGGACAAATTATATGAATAATGAAAATTACTAAAATTTTAACGATATAATAATAATTAACCTTCATAAGAACGTAGATAACATATAACCTTTGTTTAAACCATAAACAAAACAAACCAATAATTTTAATCGAAGTGTCGTATATGCATGTTTTAATTTCATAGGTACAATAGATAAAATACTTATAGAAATGTATGTATTTTTAATTTATTGGTTTGCGTCAGTTCAGTTAATATGCGTCCATTAGGCGCCATTAGAGGCTTGTTAACTATGATGTCATAATTCCGCTGACATCAGTAGGTAATAAAACAGTTAATATGGTAAAATGTACGCTCAAAGGTTGAAGGAGGCAGAACCCTATGTGGTTCGATTCCGAAGGCACCAGCGCCACGCCTATTTTGCCTAATAACAGCAGCGTTTAAGCGATGCTGCTTCTGGTCTGAAGGGTGTGCTAAGGCAAGATACTTATCCAAGGCGTTCCAACTAAGATTTCGGGAATAGCATGCATCTGTGGCTAGCATCAGAATTTTATCTGGGATGTCACGTGTCCATTGGCGACATTGGCCAATTACCATCTGGTGGACTGTGAGCAGTGCTTCATAAATATATAAATAAAAGTACATCATAAAATACAAGGAAGAACTTGTCGAGTAGACTTGGTTGAAATTTAAAATAAATGATGCATACGGTTCATTTTTTGTTTTGGCAGCTTTGTGTTTGACTTAAATTTTAGTAATGCGTGGCGAATATATTTATAATTTATTCATAACATAGCAATTATTGTAAACACAAAAACTGCTTTAATAAGTCAAACATAAAATATACAGACAGTTGCCAATATCAAAATTAGATTTAGGTGGTTATTTAAAAATTCAAAGTAACTTGATTAACAACTAATACAGTTTCTAGGATTTGTAGACAGATTAGGTAAACATTATGCCAATTCTATTTATAAGTATCGTTTTAAACCAGCCAGCACCTTCCGAAACGCGTCCCACTTGCGGTGTCGCACCGCGAGTGCAATACTCGTATTACTGATGCCTTTTATGACTAATGTATACTCGTAGCGATGACAAAAACTTACAATCTAACAAAAGTGTTGTAATTCCACACCGTTACGTGTTTGTTAGCGAGCGTCATGTGTGAACAAATCTCATATTTACGGCTTCAAAGTTTAGATGTATTCTCGTCTGTGTCCCCGAGAGGCGCGGAGGCGGCCGGCGCCTTTGACCGAGAGAGATAACATCTACATCGGGCAGGTAGGCTTTTATTGCCGCATATCCCGAGTCCATAGTCCCGAGTTTCGAGTGTGACTTCTCACACGAACCGTTCCCGTTTCGCTACTCCCTCGAGAGTTCGATTGATACGAGAATTATCCTCTTATCTGTAATTGGTCTAAGTGCCCGCTTTGATGCATAAAGCGGAGAGATTCATTTGCGAGCGATTCCATGCGAATGGGTCGCCGCTGAAAGGTCGCCTATTATCACTAATCGCTGGCTTGGCGCCACTCAATAGGTTGGGCTGGGAAGCAACAGGCGCAATCTATTAAGCTGTAATATGTCTTTTTATTAGCTAATCAATGTATAGGACTTAATAAATGTTGCAAACAACCTGCTAAATTCAGACTATTTATTTTAAGCGACAATTATCTGGATTAAAAAGTAAATGCGGTAATTTTGCTCATTTTTATCGCTTATTTAACATAACGAAATTTCACGCCAAAAGAAAGTTGTAATAAAATGTTTTAAGTTAAAACATTTTATTACAACTTTTAATACGTGATACGTTTGTATACTCGTACCAGAATATGTCACGATAAACGTCAAAAGGACTGACATTGCAACTCTGTTGCCATTTAAGTAATATTTAATCTGTGTTGATTTTCAAGATAAGAACCTGTTAAGAAAGCCGGGTTCAGAGCTTCTGTACGTGATCGGAAACCAGATCGAATGGAAAACTAGGGTTTCAATCAATAAGCCGGTCGTTGCGCAGGCGCCCCCGAGATGACTGCATTCCACGGCAGTCTTTGTCATGTTAACCAAACAGGCGCTCATTATTCTGTTATTTTAACAAGGCATACGACGATCCGAGCGAGTCCTTTAGAACATGCATTCCTATAATACGCATTAGAAAATATTTATTATCTGTGATGTATGAAGTATAGGACTCATAGAAAGAATGCCTCAGAACTAATTAATTTTAGTATCAAAATCATTAAAATGAAAACTTATTTTTTATAAAAAAAATCAAATTGTGAGAGTCATGGGAAAGCCAATTCCAGTGTAAACAACAAAACTTTCTATAGACAAACTAAACGTTTTTTTGTCAGTCCGTTACCCGTAAACCTTTGTTCCAAATTAAAAACGACCATTTCAATTTTCCAACCACAGACAAAAAGTGTCAGTTCGACCATAACGACGGATTCGCAGTTTAAAATAAAAAAGGTTGAACTATTAAACCTACTTTTAAAGGACGGTGGCTTCTCTGTTAGAGATTTGTTTTATAAATAGTTTAACAAGTAACTACTACTACGAAATACTGACCACTTCATACTACATCTGGTAGTCAGTTTGTTTTTTTTTATTCCGATAAATGAAAGTTATCGGCAAAAGTATAATTAAAATGGGTATTAAGTTACCAATTAAACAAAGAACCTATAATAGTGACGAGGTTTTACCAAATACCTAAAACAATCAATTCAAAAGCTATTTAATATATTAGATACAGAATACATATCGCTGTTTACATTAATAACCGCACAATTTAAAATTCATCAAAAGATACAGTTTTAATCTTATCATATTAGTTTAGAATGTAAAACTTGGTGCTCCAAATACACTGTAATTAATGACCTTTTCAATTTTATTACCTTATTTTATCTGTCAAAAAAATACAATAAACATTATTTAATTTTTACCTGACTCTTTTTGTGCTTACAAACTTACACTATATAACTTACAAAAAAATTGATCTTATATATGAATTAATATATAATAAGTAAACTGAATGTCTATCTTATCGAAGTTAACTTTTCATAGTGCATCTATTATGTCCGACCGTAGTTAAATCGATATCTCTCGATAGCCCACGCCCACTCGAGTTTTTGGAATTCCGAGCCCCCTCCGCCGGGGGTCCGTTCATTCATAACGCGGCGTGATGTCTCCTCGCCTAGCGCAGTGCTGCCAACATGAGCCTCTATTAGGCCTTTAACGCACTGCGTTTAATTTAGAAAGTTGAAAGGCTGGTTATTGTGAAGTTGATACTTATTCATAATGAGATAATTACATTTTATTATTACGTACCAATAAGTTTTCGTCTCAATTTTTTAATCAGGAACGCTTCGATTATTTAAACAGACATTTGTTTACGTTCGCTTATTTAAGAACAAGAAAACATTTTTTTTAAATAGGCAAATGACATTATAATAAAAGTCCATTTATAACTAAAACATTTTTAGCTATGATTTTTATTACTTCAAACTAACTTACTAAATACGTTTTAACAAAATTAAATTCATCGTGCCTTAGCCTCTGAGATCGTATCACATGTGTCCGGACTCCGGACGGAAACGTTCACGAAAACAAAACACACGATTGTTTAATATTGGTATTGTATTAGTATTAGCGCCACCAACGTCGTTGTCTGTGAATTGTTCTAATTTTGTACATGGTCGGTCGTTACTCACGTTTAGCTTTGTATTGAAATTATGGACAGTTTTAGCAGACATGAAATTAAAAAAAAATACTTTCCTCGTATTAAGTTATTTGACTTAGTAATATAATATAGTAATAAAAGTAGTACTTATTTAATTGAAATCAATAAAATTAATATCACAGGCACTCTAAACTTTATTATTCTTGGAGTTATTTATTTACTCATATTTAACATGGATACATTCTTCTCTTCATTTATTTTTTTAACATTACGACAATATGCCGTTATAGTAAAAAAAATCGCCCCCCCCTTTTTTTCTCTATTTCCAGGTGCCAATTTTAAAAAATGATACAGTCTATGTCACTATGCAAGCTGAGACGATTCTAATGATATGTCATACGTCTCAATCCGTCAAGCCGTTCGGGTTGTCGCCCGTGTCAAAGAAATGGACACACATACAAACTAACATATATACATACATACGCTTGAAAAACATTACCCTCCTTCTGATGCAGTCGGGTAATAATTTTATTTTCAGAAATAACATACCAAAGTCCCGGAACCATCGACGCCGTTCCATTGATAATCGGAAGGATTTTTTACACTTATACGCATAACATTACGAATCACACGTAAAGGAAATCACATATCGTGTACGATTCAGGAAGACTGACATTCGGTGAACGGCTGCTTTCATGGACGATTAATTTAATCGCTATCGCTAGTAACGTGCCGGCAAAAACTGTAAATGTTATCGAACGATAAATGTTAAATTGGCAATTTTTTTTACTCGTTACCGATGGAACCATCCGAGCTTGAAATGACATCAACTTGCGGAGTGAGTCTTCGTTTGCGCATTCCTTTTGTATAATGTTCTCGTATGTATTTTATATACTTGACCAATACAGTTATCTATAAGCGTAGATGTAAGAAACTGTCTGTATAATAGAGTGATTATTATAGAGTAATTTATACGTAAAGACACTAGATAATAGAAATAAAAAAATTGTGATACGCAAAACGATTGGTACCTTCTTATTTAAATGAAATGTATAGTTAATTGTCGGATGATTGGCTTATGGATTTTCGTATTACAAAGGAATAACGCATAAAATAATGATTTTGTGAATTGTGGCTGGATTAACTGGTGGTAGAACCAGTGTAGTTCGACCGGGGAAGTATACCGCCACACCTATTTCTAGCGTGAAGCAGTTCTTTCTTGCGTTTCTGTGAAAGGGTGTGGTTACCGGCTCACTTTTATATCAGGCGACCACCATCTCAGTCCTCGGAAGTAGCAACGCGTCTTTGGTCTTACAAATGTCCCTAGGCGGCAGTAACCACTTACCATCAAGTGGGCTGCTTGCTCGTTTGCTACTTCATATTAATAAAATAAAAAATAAAATAAAAATAACAATGCAAGACTTATCCATGCAGGAAAATTTTAATTTCAATGCCTATCACTATTATATCTTCATATTAATGTATTAATAGTAGGCGTAGTAGAGTAATTAAGCCTAATAGAGCATTCGATTTGATTTCATTTACTGACCCTTGACTCATAGATTTGAGTGGTGATGATTGAAACTCAATAAAGGGTCCGAGGTTCGAATCGCAGATAGGCACTATTAATTACAAAAATTGATATGCGTATTATAAACTAATTACCTATCACATCTTTATGGTGAAAGAAAACATCGTGAGGAAACCTACACACGTGACAGTTCTTTAAAAACAATCATTCTTAGAGGTGTGTGAAGTCTACCAATTCGCACTTGGCCAGCGCGGTTGACTATGGCTTATAATTCTTTTAGTTTTAAACAAGACTCGTGCCTAGCAATGGCACAATAATAATTATGCTGACGACGACCCTTGACTCCTAACTGATGCTGATAAGCAATACAGTGTTAAGCCACACAGACTTTATTTAGAGGAAATGGCATCTAAGCATATTACTGCCAATAACCTTACCTATTATTATTATTGTATAATTAAAAAAATATTGGATTGATGCTCTAAAATCTACAAAAAATCTAAATTCTTTTTTTGGAAAACACCGGATTATTTCAGATTGTTGAATGTGAAAATTAAAATATACAAAACTCAATATGATATAAAATTATAAATACATTTTTCCATATTTATATGATTTAAATGACTTGAATCTTTTGTATAATGTAAAGTAGGTACCTAACGCATTACTGGAACAAGTCAAAATCACTAAATAGGAGTTTTTGAGGGTTGACACATTATTGCTTATCGGCATCAACTAATATTTGAAACCGGCACCTGCATAAGATATAAATAACGGCGAAACCAGAGTGACATTATAGTACGATAAACACGGCCTTTGTACCTGTACGATTCGATTACTTTACACGTTTGTCCGCGCCTCCAACTAGGTCACACGTTGCGGTTTCTACTAGCTTCACTATAGTAATTTCCATATGTATACTTACTTTAAACGGATTCTAGTATATTACCTGGATTGGACCTTGGATTGTAACGGATAATGAATGCTTTATACAGTCAGAATTGGATGCGTCGTGAGTAATTCACTCAGTGATAAGTTTATAGAGAGAACACGGGTATATTTTCATATTTAAACCGATAAGGCAGATGGGCTACCTGATGGAAAGTACACGTAGCCTATGGACATTTGCCTGAGGAGTTGCCAATGCATCACCGGCTTTGAAGGAGAGCTTTTTTCGCACCGTTTTCTAAAATAAATATAGAATCCATATCAAGGCACTCCGGGAATACCTCAAGAGGAAGTTAATTCCACAACTTACACGTCCGTTGCAGAAATAAGAGTGCAGTTTGAACACAATTATATGCATGACCACGGTTGGAATTCTGGGTCCCTTTGCGTGATCATCAGAGGACTCCTCTGGAAATCCCTGAGATTCTCTTTAAATATATAAAACACATATAGTGTGGCCACCGGGGATCCTCCCATACCATAGGGTATATGGTTAAAACTTGGTGGCCGCTAATATGTAAAAATCTCACATAACCTGAACGATCTCTAGAAATGTTTCTTTTGAAGGTATTCTTCCAAAACCGTGTGGTAGATCAGTGTGGTGACCATAAAGGGTAGTAAGAAAAGTCACTTCTATTTTTGACATCATTCCTGAAGATGTAATGGTTATTCTTTGTATCATGGTCGTATTACCCTATGAATAGAATACAAAAAAAATATTGATACACAAAATCTGATAAAAAGGCATAAATATTTTTTTTAGTCTAAATTTGTTCATTGTATGCTTTAATTTCTAAAATTCGTGAATTCCTAATGACGTCTGAGTTGACGTTAAATCTTTAACAATATTCAATTAAATTCCATCTTAGTTTTCTACGGATACATTTTTAACAAAAAAAATAATTTTGAAAATCGGTCCAGAAACGGCGAAGAAATTGGTGAACATACATAAAAAAATACATACAGTCGAACGTATAACCTCCTCATTTTCGAAGTCGGTTAAAAAGTAAGTTGCTTACGAAATCTTACACGATACATACGTTGTAAATAACATTATGTATGTAACAAATTTAAGTTATTAATACAACTTTTATGAGCTGTGACGGAAATTAGTTATATCATTCTACTTAACGACTTTTTTCTGGACAATCACGCACTATACTACACACGTTATTAAATAATGCACACGTTATTAAATAATGAACAAAATAGAAAACTAGCATTTATTCCAAAAAAACATATTAAACGTTCAGTATGCATAAATAGCTAACAGGGTTTCCATGTGCCTTGCATTTCCTGGATGAAAAATATCGAAAATTATTACTTATAAATTAAGTAACTATATAATCAAATTGAACATGGATATAGTAAGTAAACGGATTTACATTTTGGAGATCGATTTCCAGGCAAAATTAAATAATAATGGCATTTATACTTATATAAACTCTTATGAACTGTGAATAGTGAAAACGATGCCAAATAATGGCTATTCGCTTCCGAAACAAATTAGAAAGCAGTGACATGGGTAAAGTCTAAAAGCTTTGTATTGCGTAGTAATTGTTAAATCTATGTACTGCGTAGAAACAGATACCAACAGATTAATAACCACATGACAGAGGGAGCTTTCATGCGATTCGCAACAGTCATTAAGACAATGCGCGGTGGCGTTATGGATCGGGACGGGGTGATCGGCCGTGCACTCTCACGGCATAATAATTACGGGGCTAACCACTCAGTCGCACTTTATAGGCCGGCTCTGCGCCCGCGCAGCCTGCCGCCCGCGCCCGGACCCCGCCGGACCACATTCCGCTCCCATGCGACCGCGTCCGCATCCTGACTCCAGGACCTCTCCAAAATATCAACTTTTTATTATTCCCCGTAAAGGGCAACAGCCAGGAATCTATCCGAGCCGGGAACTCGTCCCTACCATTTTCGCGTCCCGCACCAAACGAGGAAAACTTGATTGAAAATTTATACACCGTGAGAGACTCGATTACATGGCTTGAAATTTCTATGGACGGACGAAAGTCATCCCGGCCGATTCACACGTTTATTGGCCGTTCCATTAACTAAATCGGACGATGACGAATCGAGTACTAAATCGAGATTATAATCATTATAGCTCGCGGGCTCGCATTCTTACCGAAGAATCCGTGAAGCGATGGAATGCACGGAATCGATTCGAACTTGTTTTGTTTTCGCCACGTCATAACTCGCCCGACCCTTGGCTCGGACCTGTCTGTGCTCCACGATTGAATCACACGCTTCATTGTTTTCAACTATCGAAAATCGACTCGCCAACACAGAACAATATTTTGTTCCTTAATTCCTTGTATCAACAGCGTTGACGGAGGTTTTAAGGGATTCGACCTGTAAATATATCTTTGTTAGCCACGCTGTGGAGTTGGAATTTAATATACGGCTCAAATGACTTGTATTACACGATACGAACATGTGGTATAATAATAAATTAAACTGATGAATGTATGAAGTATGAAATATCTTCACTAAGGAAACCCAAAGTACGAAGTAAATACTAAGATCTACTCTAACCTATACAATTCATGGTCATCCTAATACATACAATAATCAAAACGATGTCGATGAAAATATACTTTAATTATCTGAGGGATAATCATATTATATGATTGAGATTAATATATTCGTATGAAAATAAGAACATAATGATAATTTAAACAACTCCTGACAACGATTACAATGTAAATTGTTGACTGATAGACAATGGAAATAAAATGTTAAAAATTCAAATAAATTATCACAAAAAGTCAATTGTTATACCAACCATCATTAGTAAAACCTATACCAAACGCTAATGATAAAAGCCCGATAATTCGAGTATTCTTTAATTAATTCGTATAATAATCTGAACTGATTATTATACGTTGGTAATTTTTAGGCTTTACCGATAAATCTTTTGATTTATCGGTAAAGCCTAAAAAAATCTTAACTAAGTCCTTTATAGTAACATACATTTTGATTTTTTTGACTGAGAAACATTCTATTACATAGCATTCTCATTCTGTTAAAATCATAAGTGACAAAATAATTTATGTATACTATGAAGAAGGAATTTACAGTCTAGGCAAGAATAAGATTCAAGGGACAAGGAATAAATATCCATCATGACGTCCAAATTCGACGAATTCTATAATCAATAGATATTGGAAAATTTACGAGTTTTATTGATACTATTAGTTCCTAAGTGGCCCAGCAAAAACAAACAAAAGATAAAAAGCTAGTGAACTGTTCTGTCTTCGCCTATTTATATATAAATATCGTGTAATCGATCGCGCCCATTTGCACATAAACGGACATTGACTCTCGGATAACATCCTGAATGCGCCACTAATGTTGCGCGGTCGACATAACGCGAATGATATTATTAATAACTGCCTTCAAGAAACTGACGCAAGACGCCGTTTGATGTCTCGATAATTAAAATGTACGGCTTTGTACCAACTCTAATACTGTAGATAGTTACAATTATGAAAATTGCTAACAGAAATCGAGTCCTAAACTTGATTGTTGTAAGCTTATTTAATTTTAAAAATGATTCACGTTTAAATGCACATTCTTAATTAGGTTTGACGTACAGGGTTGTTGTTTTTGCGGCTGATTGCGATTTTGATAATGCAAGAAATCCTTTGCATAAATGTTGGGCTTGACAAAAGTGGTTAAGACGAATCGAATGCATGTTTTTGCGATATGGCGAAGCGGACCGGTCTTTGTAACAAGTCGCCACCTGCCTCGCTCGGTGGAATGTCCGGCTATTAGTAAGAATTAAAACTCTGTCTGTCTGTATAGTTATTTTCCGGATCGTCCTGCATCCAAACATGAAAGGTTGCGTACCGACAATCGAAATTAATAAACTTTCCAAAAGCTTCTTACATACTTAAAAAGAAAACTGTAAACTTTTTAAAATACGTTCTTTTTTAAAGTTTTGTCAATGCACAATAATATTTTAAATGAAAACATTATTAGTAGCCCTGGAAATGCAGATATTGAAAAAAACTTTTTCTGTTAAATCGTAATAAAGCTCGGGAATTGGTATATGATACAAGCGTTTTACTTTTATTCTGTACATGTGATAAGTGCTCCGCCATTTTCATTCAATTATGTTGGACATAATAGTTACGCAGATAGAAAATAGGTTCATTATAGATAATAACTAATAATCAAAACATTTTTTGTAAAATTGTACACATTACATTTACTTCTCGAATATAATACGTACCATTAAAGCCTTGTTTGTTTTAAAGTATCGATAAAACTAAACAAGATACCAATTTATTTAAGTGTTCATAGCACCGATTTGGTCTAAGAATACATTTAACTATGTCCATTCAATTTAGGCTTCCTTAGTAGCAGGATATGGCGGTGTGACTGGCACCGCATGGTGTGTGGGTTGACATAACAATTTCGTACATTGTACGTTTGCGTCAGAGACGACCTCGACTCATGTTTCGGACGCACCGATTTTAACGATCAATAATCTATTCACATGTTTACTGCTTTCCTATCTTTATTTGTTGTGTGGGCGTCTTAAATCAGTCTCGGAATGAATCTTCACATTGACCCAAATAAAAGTATAATTTTAATTAAAAACAAATCATTGTACAGTTTTACGCCTTCTTACTCTTGTCAATGGTTAACGAAGTAATAACTTAGAAATAAAAATACTGTGGTTGCGTTTGTATAGCATAATAGCGGGATAACTCATTAATCTTAAATACAATAACTGTATAATAATAATAATCATTTAATTCAGATAACAATCTATAATTTTGTTCGTTGGAGGTTAGTAACAATGTCAGATTATGAGTCAACCGTCGAATATTTCATTTAAAATAAAAATCCTACATGTATTCGACTAAAAAGACATTTAATTGCCACATCCTTGTCGTATGCATGTTATTTTATCGATATTCAATGGCCGGCTTTGTCAATTTGCAATTCTGTAGTTACTAATATTTTTATTTTATAATGAACCATGTTTTTAATGTCAAAATGTTATATCCTGTATATTTACCTATTCGCGAATGTTCTATCTAAAATGTTTAAGGCTTAAGTAATTGAGCATATAAATTATATTAATTTAATTTAAAGTTTAGCAATTAAAGTAATTTTTTCACGAGTTCTAAAAAATCAAATCTTGGATTGGCAAGAAACAAGAATTCAAATTAAATCTTGTCAGTTTAAATTGCCACTGATGAACAATACGCAGCATCCTGTTTCCCGCGATATCCGAGGGCCTAATTACAGAATAAGAGGTTAAGGGACATGACATAAAGGGTCTGACGCAGCCTGCCTCTGACAAAGCCCCATTCAGCCATCTTGATTGAAAGGATTCATGTGAAAGCCCAAATAATAATCGTTATAATAGAGTTTTGCGCAGGTATGTGCTAATTCACTACATGACGAGTTTTCTGTTTTCATTTTGCTCATCTTATGCTTTTAAAACGAGAATTCGTGATTCATCTTCGAGTACCGAAGCTATTAATAAACTTTAAGTTGTGAAGCATTTTAATATTCGATTGATATTTTATCGTCAACGAAAAAACCATAGGTAAAATATTATTATCCCTTTGGGTTTTTTTACTAACACGAATGAATTCAAGAATTATTTCTTTAATTAAGATTAAATTAAATTATATATTTTATTAATTAAATTAAATTATACTATATGTGGGTTCCTGGAAAACAAAAATGATAAAGGTATTCCTTATGAACCTTCATGCGACTGAATGCATTATGAAGATACACAGTTACTTAACTTTCACGTACAGTCGTGAAATAATAAATTAGTAATCACGTGGAAGCTAATCAATAAGTAAGCGCCAAGCACCCGGGTTGTCGACCTCGATGTTTACCCAATGCAATGTCGGCTTGTCAACCAGTCCACCCACTGATCAAATTTGTATGTCATACCATTTATTAGGATTTGGTGAGAATTTCTTGGCTGTACACTCGGGAGCGAGTTTTCTCTGGCTGTTTGAAAAAGATTCCTTTGTCAATAATGTGTTGGTTGAAAAAACGTTGCGTCTCCGTCTAGTGGAAGATTATACGTTGGAGTTCTTACTTATGGGCCCGTTCAGATTATATCGGTCCTTTAGTTTACCGTACAGATCTTCACATTCATATTATATTGACGAACTGTCTGTAGATTAAGACTTCTGACCTGACCTGGCCATGACATTATACATACATATACTTTCTGATAAATAAAAACGAGAATAAATTAAAGGGATTTTCAATCGATTAATGATAATTAGCTAAATCATGGCTTTGATAAACTTATAATACATTACGTATTGTTATTACCACTTTTAAAGGAGTACTAATTTTCGAAATAAAAATAATACAACATGTAATGCAAAAAATTATTGTCTTCTTAGTAAGGACCACTTCTTTGTTACTGTTCAAATACAAGTGGTTTAAATATAGTTCATTGACCAATTCAAGCGATATGTCTTACTCATTTATTTTATGAAATATTTGTTTATTGTATTTTAAATAGTAAACTACTTTTCTACCTAATAATGATAACTACTTTTCTACTCATATCGTCTAGATTAATATTGATCAGGAATCAATATTAATCTTGAATAACAAAGCATAAATATATATGATCTTTAATAATTACGATCCCGTGTAGTAAAATAACGCAACTCATAAAATATCTCTTGTGTCATCCGTAACTTTTTATGAACACAGAATCGCTAAAGGAATATCTGACTGGTTTCATCGTCGTATTTATTTTTTATGTTAGTCCAGTCAGCTTTCTCAGAGTGGACGCTCGTTATCTTTAAAATGTAACTCCCGTGACAGACATGATAGATAGGTTAGTTTAGAAAGTATCCAAACAGGATATTCTATCTTCTGATAACGATACACATCCTTACGGTACAAGGGACGTGAAAGATTTGTTTAATGAAATCATAAGCATATATTGGTCTATATAAAACGATAAAATGTCACAGACCGATACAGCTTATTTCCATGCAAGTACAATTGTAATATTTTATAGTATTTTGTATTATTTTACAGTAATATTATTTTATATTTATGACTTCGTTCAGGAAAAAAGTGACAATCGCGCTTCGGTTACATTCGATTTGGAACGCTTGCATGCCTCATGAAAAAGACATCCCACCACTGTGAACTGCGACCATTCCTGTGTACCAGAGGACTTAATACAAGTCTTGTTGGAATATGGAAGAAACGGCGCCTTTAACGTAGATATATTTTGAAACTCCTTCTGATTTCAATATTGTCTAGTCCACTATCAAAACACAATAAATTTTAAATCCAATTATACTATTTACCGTATTTGTCGGTTTAATTATGTGTGCGCATGTATTTATTGTACGTAACCGAGACTTAGTGCGTCTTTTTATAAGTGAATTTATGTACATATAAAATATTTAGTTACCGAACGACATAATAACTATGTATTTAAAGCTCGTTAAATGAGGTTAAAAATGACAATCGCTTCAAATCAATTATATTAACGCAAGTATGAACAGGTTTTGTGTAGGTGTTTATCAATCATTTTAACGCAACGGGTTTTTTTTTTTTAAGGTCGACCTGGATGTAAATCAATGGATGACTTTTAAAGTTATTTTTAATAAAATAACTCTTTTTACGTTCTTAGTCCTACATTAGAACTTCTTATGGCATGGGTACCATGAAAACATGCAATGATAAATATAATTGTCGAACCCAGAACAGAAAATTGAACTCATCATTTAGATATCTGCCGGGGATAAGACCGCTGCAACCGCAGCTCCACTCTGCCAATTAATATTATCATTTTAATATTCCATATAGCTATAATTTAATCGATTCGCTTACATAAGTTATGTTCGGAGCGCCATATCATGAATTTAAATTAAGTTAGTGAATCACTGGATCCTTTTCCGGTGGTCTAACGACTTCTCCATACCAAATTTAACAGTCTGGCGTTTCGATGCTTTGGCCAGAACTTTGCACATGCTTCGCCGGTAGTTGTCGCGACTGGCCGCCAGTTAGAAACACCGGCGTTCGAGTATTGCATGCTAAATGAGCTTCAAGGTATGCAAAATGATGCGAAGAACTTTATAAAACTTGATATTACGCGCCGGTACCCGATCTATCAGACGTTGTTGCCTTATTAGGAAACGTGGCGTCAGCGACGTTCTTAAATTGTAGACTATCTTAATAGCAAGAACCTGTATCCATGCCTCCTGTTGATTTCATTGAATTACCACTGGCGACGGATAAATATATTCATTTGCATGTAAATTACATAATTGATCGGTGGTACGGTTACGCTCTACACTTAAAGACCTTGAATGATTCCAATCGATTAGCAGGTTGCTCAACGTGGAACAATTAGGGTTATTAGATCAATATTGAACGTTGTTATAAAATTCAGGGTGTGGGCATGTGAAGCGGTTGGTTGGCAAATGTTACAATTTATTGATTTCCCTTAAAGGTTTTTAAGCGACTTTAAATCTTGTGGCGGAAATGTGATACGTCCTCATTAATTCAAACGACTCCCCGTAGGATACGAGGTATGATCCACGCGCTAAGTCTGCGGTTGCTTAGGTATATTAAAGTAGGTAATTAATACGTATAAAACCACTCGGTTTCTTGAAACGAACATGTACTGCTTCGAATTCGGAGTCGCTATAATAACCAAAACAATTACATGTGCTCAATCTTGCATTATTTTCATTTCGGCTATTAAATTTGCAATGTGCATACTTTCGGATACCTAAATAAGGGTGAAATAATGACTGCGCGGCGCCGATGAATGAGAGTACTTGGAACAGTATACAAGGAAAAATGATTATTATCTTGTCTCTGTATGATTTAAGTTTTGTGAAATTTACCGTTCGACTTTGTGTAATTATCATTGCTTGAAAATATGTTTTCGGGAACGTTAATATTATGAAAATGACCTTATTACGTGTAAACTGTCTGCAAGAGGCGCTAAGATAATAGCTAAAATATAGCGCTAATTCGCACAGAGAGATTGCCTACGCTGTATTCACAGTAGTAACTTTTACCTATTTCAAACCGTGCGTTGAACTACACACGCATTCCTGACTTTAAAATTCCTAATCTTATACTTTATATTGTCAGTAAGTTAAGAAAAACTTTGTCGAATCATTCTTAATAAAGGATAGTGCTCTTTGTTCCATCTTTTCTTTAGTTTACAAGATTTAGTTCGCAACCATTAGGCAGATCTGTTTATGTTGCAACGCGTGCATTTCACAACGACGCCCACTATATCAAACACACCTACGATCTTCGGCTTTAGATTGGACCTTGTTTATTTTATAGACATCTTCAATGTTACACAGTTCACTTTTGTGTTATTTCACATCGTAGTCGTAGGGAAAACTTACGACTAAAGTAAATATATAATCATCATATCATTTTGTATTACTTCCAAACTAAAAACAACTTCTAGGATTCATTAATCCTCTATTAAGCATTTAAAGGTTGAACCTATTCATTTTCAACCATTTGTAAAACGGTTTCACAGATAAGGTTAAATAAAAGGCGGCATAATTTAAAAGGGGTTCTCGAATTTAAAAGATTATATAGAAATCTTCGTGTCTTAACTTGTTTCTTCAACAGGTAAAAATCTTGCGCCTTCTTATCGGCGGAGGGTCTCCGAAGTTTTGTAACAATGGCTACTGATCCCTTCGTTCCGTTACGACTCTGCAGATATTTACGAAATCGTTTATTGTTTTAATATTTTGTTAAATTTTATTAAGTTTCATCTGTGTTTTCTACTTTCTACTGGCACTACAGAGTCTACAGATAATATCTAAATATAAGAAGCTGATCAGACCAAAGATAAATCAAATTAATTAACTTATAAAAAATAAGTTGAAATAAGACGTACAAAAAGCGGTATACAATGTATAATGTAAATAAAAAAAGCCAAAAAGCAGGGTCGAATGTTTCATTATTTTTATAAAGATAAAAAACATTGTGAAAGCATCATTGTGGCTGCCTTCAGCCTTCTTCTTTCTCATATCATCTCGCGGTTATGAATAATTCCTTTTGGCTTGGGTTTCTTAAGGGACAGCATGACCAAATTAAAGTATATTTTGGTTACTGTGGTGAAAAAAATGCGTAAATATCACGTTTAAATATAAATAGCCATAAAATCAATAACTATTACTATTATCTACTATTGTAAATTTTATTCCAGTGTTTTGATTATTATTACTATTAATTCATAATAATAACTGACCAAATAAGATTATAATTTTATGTTGTTAGGAATATAGATACGTAGTATGTTTACTTAATATGTAAAAAAATATCAGATTATAGTCCACAATCAGTGTACTGGCAACATATCCATTAAATATTATCATTTTCACTATCTAATTCAGCTGTAAAAAGAGAGCGCGTGATTCTCACCTGAATTCGGCAGCGCTTGAATATCAACCGCTGACAACATTCCTTTCTTTTCGAAGATACTTTGCACACTCGCACAAGATATTTCCGTGTCCGCGGCAGAAACAACCGCCAAAAAACTCGCGAACAATACAAAATACAATATTTGGCTCCTCATACTCAAACCAAAAATCGATTTTTTGTTAGGCGACAGTTTAACACAACAACACACGTTCACAGCCATGTTCGTAACAATGTTATTTTGTTGATAATAATTATTATCTATTTATTTACCTAAGCGTTTCATAAATAAAATTGTAGGTAAACGATTTTTTATTTAAAACTTTGGGTAATGTTCACGCCATAAATACGGCACGCGACGACTCAACTGCGATCCATGACGGTCGCAGGCCGACTGCGTTGTCTGAAGTGCGCTGCGAGTGGATTACGACGGATGACATTGTTGCCATCGTTAATATCTACGCTACTTCGATATGCCCACGCGTTTTTCATATTGTATGTACAATTAATGCTATATCTGTTCGTTTTATCTAAATAAAACGCAAACGTCATCGAAAACATTTTTATATATTTACGTCATCTTGACGGCATAACTTTTCATCTAGTCGAGTGCGGAGTTTGTCGGATAGCAACACATGAATATAGCCTGTTCTCTTCTAATCAGTACTATCCGTGAAATATAGAAAGAGATAAACGACATAACAAAATACTATCAACTTTTTCATTCATTGTCAATTTTCGTCAATCAATCAACGAAATGGGTCAGTAGTTGTCGGACGTATTTTGCAAAGTTTTTAACAGAAAAGTTTTGAATACAATAAAATAAGGCGGCCAAGACTTCTTCATTCAAAGTTTTGTGACATTTTAAATCTAAAAGTCGAAAGTTATCGGCAGCCTTTTACATAATATTTGTCTACACAGGCCGGTCTAAACATGAGGATTTATTTGTTAAAAACTGTGTCAAATACAATCGGATGGCGATTCCTTTCGTCAAAAAATGTGAAAAAGGCGACTCACTGCATTTTCGACATGGATGGACTATTATTAGGTAAGAGGCGGAACTTTGCCGCGCGACCTTTTTCATTGTTGTCAATGTTAATGTATTTCATGAAGGTTATATTTACATTCATGAGAATAAAATTTAAATGTAATATTTCACATATAGCTAGCCAGTTACAGTGCTTATACGTTCGATAAAAATATGAATCTGACATCTGATAATAAATTTAAAATTGGAAAGCAGTAAAGTAGATCCCCATTTAACTTTTTAATTTTAATTTATATTTTATTATTTGTATGATTTTTAAATCTTAACTTTATTAGGTCACTTTCAAATGGCTAGTCCTTTATTCAATAGAAACATACTTCTTCATATTATATCATACCTTAATTTAAATTACTATTAAATGTTTGCTTTATAGTTTCATCATTTTTATTCATATTCTTTAAAAAATCTAAGAACTCATTTAACAACATTGTTACAAATATGCATTTTCTTTTAGTTGTATGACTTTTAGTCTTTCGAATCTATAGTAGTGTTATGAGTTTTAATTTTGAATTGTTGACTATTTTGCTACTGTAATGGAATTTAATACACCTTGTAGTAATAAGTATAAGTAAGTTTACAAAGATTCCGTATATAAGTACTTAACATTTAAAAAGTATTAATCATATTTCTGAACGAAGAGAGATATTCAATTATTACTTAAAAAAAATCATTTTTTCAAATATTTAAGTAGCTTTTGCCCATGTCAAATCATTTAAATAGATTGGCAACCCTACATAAATTGTAGGGCATAAGGCCAATTATTTGCCATAACTGAAATTTTTATTTTTAGTTTACACCCACTTACTTCATGCTTCTTCGTTCACACCTTTCAGACACTGAACAGGTGTATAAGAAAATGATCACTCAGCTTTGTGCTAAGTATGGGCACAAGTACACCGATGAGCTGATGATGAAGGTCCTGGGTGGCACTGAACAGCGTCTGTCGGAGATCCTGTGTAAAGAACTCAAACTCCCAATTACACCCACAGAGTTTCGGGATCAGCTCTTAGTGTTAGGAGACACTATGTTAGCCGGAACACCTTTACTTGATGGTAAGAAGACAGGAATTAGGTATAGCAACAATTTTCCCAGAGCGTTATGACATGAGGCTCTTTAAAAAAGGTGGAAAAAGAACTCTTCTTCACAGCCGTGGTGACTCCTCTGGTGTTCCAAATGTCCATAGGCGACAGTGACTACTTTCCATCAGATAGCCCATCTGTCTTCTTGTTAGGATAGTTGAAGAAGGAAACTTACCTGTCAAAATAATTGTATCACCATAAAAAAGATATTTAATTATTGTAATTGATAACGAAACATACATACCTGAATTTTCTTTAAAAAAAGATCTCAAAGGTGTATGAAGTCTATCAACCTACTTATAGAACAAGGATTCTACTTGAAGTCATCACACATGTAATTTTCCTCTTGGGATTAAGGTTGCCACAATTACAAGTCATCTAATATTCATACCTTTCCACCTTAACACAAGAATTGCCATCCTTAACACCTTCAGATATAACAATTTATCCTCATCTAAAAAAAAAGTGAACATAATTATATTCTGCTTTGTTTTCACATTACAATTGCTCCTTTTGGTATTACAATTGTTCCATAAGTTTACTTTGAAATGTCTACATACCAAACAAATGTGCTGTAGGATTTTATTTACTTTAGTACATGTATTTAATTACAGTTTTTAACCTTGCCAAAAGCCTCAGACGGTTGAAGAACACTTTATCGTATTTCTAAGGGTACAAATGTAATGCTTGCTCCACGATCGCGTTGCGCGTCCGGCACGCGAATATTTACTGCATCTGTTTGAGACGCCCGTTTTATGACAACTTATTTGTCAGTCCCATAACTAGGGTGGCTGCGATTCCCAGACGCAGGGTGCAAACCTTGGAGTCGCAAAAATGACCAGACAAGCGCTGGAAAATAGTCCAAGGGCGCAGTTACATATGCTCTCCACTGGGCGCACAAAAGGCCAGTTACGTGTTTAAACGGTTCACGAGCATGCAACCCCTCATTTTAGTTGCATTTCACATTATCTGACGATATTTTTCGGTTCAACTCATTGCAATAAAATATATTAAACTTCGAGATGTCATTAACTAACTGACTAGGGTAGGCTTGAGGTTCGAAACACGACGGATGGATGGAAACACGTGGTGTTTAATAGAAACAACACATCAGAAGTGTCCAAAATACGGTCCTCGGACCACATGTGGCTAATATTTCTGCCGCTATTTTTGGTTGTCCTAGAAAATTGACGTACATACAAACTAACATACATTTATATGCTTGAAAAACATTACGCTCCCTCTGAAGCAGTCAGTTAAAAAATTGCAAGAATCCAGTCCTAAAAATGCGATATTGCTGACATACATATAAGTCATTTGTTGGGCAATTATTTATAGTGCACTTGAGAAACGCTCTACATTTATCATAATCTGAATACACAAATCAACTGATATTTCTCAATGATACCAGTGATACCGTATCATATCTTGAAAAAAACCGCCTTTTTATATAAGATAAATATAGCGATTAATACATTTACAACAGTTATTTATATATTTGTTTGTTGTGCTACTGTTTAGGTATATCTATGGAGTTCTAGATATAATAGGTAGAATATATTAATGAATAAGGTTCAAACCCCTGAAAATATAAGGATATGTCTACGCGCCTAGCATTTTAGAAATAGGACATGAGATCTCTCTCTTAATGACAGCAATCTTTTCACCGGAAAAGTTTTTTTTGTCACTATCAAATTCTAAGCCTACCTTGCATACTTTCGACAAGTAGTTTCCTCCAAAAGAAAATTCTTGATCCGCCAGTGGTTTCTAATATTTGGAATCTACAAATGCAGCACAATTATGCAAGCTGAGGTCCCTCAATGGATATCTATAACTGATTTTAAATAGGATAATAGGTATATTTTGATTAAGATACTAATATAATTTTTTATTCATTACTTGCCCTGATTACTATCACCTCTTTCTCTCGTATTTAAGCCTTAAGAAATACTAGCATAATTAGCACACCTATTTCTAGCGTTAAGCAGTTCTTGCTATTCAGTGGAAGGGTGTGGTTGGCGGCTCGCTTCCCTACGCGGCGACTGTCGGCGACCTACTAGGCTTATAATCAGGCAATTTATGTACGTAGGTTAGTTCCTATATTTTTCTCTCTGAGAAAGCTCTTTTTGCACCTTTCTTAAAGAGCCCCATGTCATAGCGTTCCGGGAACACAAGAGGAAACTCCATACATGAAGAATTACTTAATTTCATGCAAGTTTTATGGAGGCCTATTGGTTATTTTCCTATTGAAGACATTTCAATAAGCGTCTAACAATAGGACAATTACAATATAAAGAAACAATAAGACAACTATTCGAATAACTCGTAAATTCAAATTATTCGATTGGAGTTTCGAATCGAATACTAATATTCGATTCGGAACGAATTATTCGTAAGTTCTTTATTAACACGCCCCTTATAACTCGGCAAATTTCACCCGGTCAAACTTAGTTTAACATCAGCTGACTTACCATATAATCCTTAGGTGCAGAAAGGCTGATCCGCCACTTACACAAAACGCGAGTTCCGTTCGCGCTTGCAACGTCCTCTAGCGACCGGTCAGTGCAGACGAAGATAGCGGCACATAAGGAGCTGTTCAGTCTCTTCCATCACATGGTTATGGGCAGCACGGACAAGGAAGTCAAGTATGGGAAGCCCCACCCGGATATATTCCTCGTGGCCGCTGCCCGGTTCCCGGATAAACCGGATCCTTCTAAGGTGCGTATTAAATATTGTTTTGGCAAAGATAATGTATTATGTTACATAAATATTAATTTATTTAACATAACCACCCATCGCAGTGGTCGAAATCCAAGCGTAATTTATCCCAAATAAAAAATTTACTCTATACGAGTACTTATTATATTTATTTCTATGTTGTTTTATTTGGGAAACATAAAATACAATGTAATACTTATACATACATTACATACATGTAATACATACACTTACCAAAGTGTAACACAAATGGTTCTCAATTTGAATAGTTTTTATTTTTTTATTGTTGATACGCACATAATTCGAAGTTTGTCTTTTAAAAATCAAAAAGATACCAGAAAAATACATCTGTTTCTGTGCATTTAATTAGAAAGGAAATTACTTTTAATCGACTAAGCTTCTAATAACATAGTAATTCTCGCGGCTCAACAAACACAAACGTCTTTATAATATGACTAATATTATAAAGACGTTTGTGTTTATAATATTAGTCATCTTTATAATATTAGTAAAAAGTAAGCTACATTTGAAAACATTGTGACAGTTCTCCTTTCTCGCTTTTCGTTTGAAAAAGGAAAATATTTTTTGTTACAGTGCTTAGTATTCGAAGACTCGCCACACGGAGTGACAGCCGGCATCGAAGCCGGCATGCAAGTAGTCATGGTCCCAGATCCACATCTAGACAAGAGATTAACTACCCACGCGACCATAGTGCTGCCATCTTTAGCGAAATTTCAACCAGAAATATTCGGCTTACCCGCCTTCCAATGACCAAAAACAGAACTGTTATAGTAGTGTACGGGATTAGTAATAGTAGTGTTGTCTCTTTCTGTCTTGTTGATTGTAGTTACCAGTCGCAGAGCGAGATAGCAAATGTTTCATTGTGCCTTTAGAAGTATGTTATGCAATTATTGTAAACACAGGGGATAAGCTTCCATAAATATTAAGCTTATATGAAAATGATCTTATTTGTAGACAACATGATACTTACATGTTTAAATTAGAACCTACATAGGATCATTTATGAAGTCTTTTAAATTCGTTACGAAAAACTGACAAAAATAATGAAATGAGATCAATAATAAGCGGTAAAATAGAACACACATAAGTATACAGTACTTAATTTTACAAAGAAGAAAATGATAAAATACAATAAATTTTTACACTTTTACAGAGGATAATATTATTCATAGTTGTACTCACTTTATGAGGTTGTGGTTTTGTACAGGTACATTTTTATACGAAAGGAGTGCAATAAATGGCCAGTCTTCTGTTTGTTTTTTATGGTTTTAACACATTTTTTTTTAACAAGAAAATATGAGAATTAAATTTAAATCTGCACTTTAAAAGTTTTTGTAAGTGAAGCACCACATTAAACCTACAGGATTGGGATATTTCGATTCCCAGAATAAATTATTGTTGCCACAAAAATAAGTCCTACCTTTTTCATAATTTGTTTAACTTTAGTGACCTGACGACGAAAAAATCATCACAATGGATTCAATAGGAATTCTAATAGGGTACAAACATATGAACGAAATAATAAATACGTAAAAATATTGTTATTGTACGATTAAAATTGCTTCTTACATAAATATCTAAAGGAAGTGCTTGTAAATAATAATATTGTCAGTTCGAAGTACTGAAGAGTTTATTGAAAGTAACCATGCTATATGTTAGCAAAATGTAGTTTTCTATTAAGCATAATAAATTATTTATGTAACTTTTTTATCTTTTATTTACTAAAAACATAAATCGGTAATCTTCTATTAGCTATAATATATACATAATAGTAATAAAATAAATTCACTTTGCTAGTTGTTTCACAGCATTCAAGACATCATCAGCAGATAAGTTGGTTAAAGTACTGCTGCGTTCTACACCTTTATCTGTAATCAAAAATATACGAAAATTAGGTCTTTAGAAAATAATAATTAGCCAAACTACTTATAATCTTTTTACGTTGCGTTAAGAGAATTGTCTAAATGACAGTTTTATAAGTATGCAATGTTCAAAAGGCTAACCATTCATTGGCTACTATTGCTTGTTTAACTGGTGCATTTGGCGATTTCGTAGCTGTTAATGCGACTACAAAGTGGTAGCCAATGGCGACTGTTCAGTGGTTTATGCATCGATAAAGATGAGTAAGCAATGGACTGCTGACAGATTTTTTGAATAAAATTAAAATGGAACAAATTGGACCGCTCGAGGTGCTTTCGCATCTAGTAACAGCTTGAGCAACTTGCTCAAGCGATAGTAGCCGATGGGCGATCAGCCTAAGAGATAAAAGAAAAAATTTAACACAAAATCAAATGTAATATAATATAGGTCATTATTACTCTTTCAATAAAACATCTCTGATTTTCACAGGTCACATTTCGAAGAAGGAATTTAGGCCACTGTTTGCCATGGGCTCAGTATTAATAGGATTGGACAATATTGCATACCTAATTTTGAACAAGCTTCTACATTGAATTGACTAAATATGGCACTAGGTCACATGAAATTTTTCTTATATAGTTTGAGTGGTTGCCAGTAACTAAGCCAGAACAACAATCTTACATCTAACAATACTAACTTTGTAAGAAATATGAGTTAAGATACAATAAACAAACTATTATTTTCATATAAATTAACTACTTCAAATTCAATATAACATTTTATAATTAAGAAAATTCTTTCAGGTACTAAAAATAAGCATTTCTAATGTGTTTAAACTCAAATAACAAGTTCATAGATACTTGGTGGAGATTCTTCCAATTACACTCATAACTTGCTCACTGCTCAGATCACTAAGTGATTCACTGCATTCATAGCCTCGATCTATAATATCCATTATATTTACTGATGATAATAATAAGTTCATCACAGCAAAATAATATTATTAGGTATCCTTGGTAATGACACAGTATTTAAACACAAGTCGTGAAACATTTACTTCAAGCGCTTTGTACTGCAAACGTCAGCTTTGAGCATCAAACATAAATTAATATATCTGATTGTTGTAAGGCCAAGAATGCTGATGTTTGCATGGTTCACAGAGTAGGTGCCCAAACAGTTATTTTCAGCAGAAAAATATTGAATATAGAATTTCTCGACTGATATGCTACATGTACTCACATCATGCGTAGGCCTCCTATTGCATGTACCGCGTTTATTAGCATTAGTCGTACTAGTATAAAATACAGACACATTACGCACAGCTGAAGTAGTTTATACGGTTTTAGTGCAAAGCTGTGAAATTAAGTTTAAAGAGATATCTAAATGAAAATCATTTATAACATGTCAACAGCTTAGGACCTTGCTAGGTAATTTAAGAAGTACAGCTTATTCTTACAATTTTTATAATTCATTGTCTAAAGTTTTGTCACCTTTAAATGTATAAGAGCCATAGTAGTCATAAACTGAGATGGAAGCTAATTTGCTGTATGGTAAGATTTGTGACTACAATGAACTACTTAGTTATCATAACAGTTTTTACTTTATTTAATTGAATAAAGGCAGTTTTTACTTTTGTGCCTTTTATGCTCTTAAAGGCCCAAAGCCTGAACAAAATTAGAACCTATAAAGGTCATGTGTTTGGTTTAAAGGTGCTGATTAATTTTAGATTATGGTTTTAGATATTCTTCCTTTTGGATAACTTCCACCTGAGAAACTCCAAAAGTAGTATTAATAAAAGACTTTAAAATACCGCTAAATAACATAAGACAATTTATAAATTTGTTTTAAAGGGTATAAATTTAACTTGACTTAAATACACAAAACATCATGATTGGCTCAGGGTATAACCTCAATCGTATTTAGAATTATAACTATGTCCTGTGTTACCCACAGTCATTTACGACCAGAAGATGACCAGCAATGACACTTTTTGCCAGGTTGACAGTAAGCTCTTTTTTTCTATTTGTAAAAAAAACTCATTTGGAACTTCAATTTTACAAAATAAAATGAATCTCACCATAGCGCGCCCATACGCGGGGTTGCACTCCGCTGCATTCGCGAATTAAAATTGGGAACTTGGGGTTTTCCTTCTTAATCTTCACATAGTTCTTTTGAATAAATTCTCTGAAATTTTAATAAATTTTCTGTTTTTTAACTTGTCTTGTAATAACACAGAATTGTTATTTGTAAAAAGTGTTTGTTATATATGTCTCTATTTTTAATCAAATTTTATACATTTATAAAAAATATGAAGAACTGATTTTAACATTTTGTATTTTTGTGTTTAAAAGTGTGCAAGTAAATACTTACAATTCCTTGTGAGTGATTTATTTCACATATGTGCGTCTGTAGTATGAAAACTAATGTTTTTGGCAAAATAAAACATGAAGATCGCAGTAACTAAAGAGGTTACAAAAGTGTTTATGTAATCAATATACAATAATAATACCTTACACCGGCGGACTGCTGGCTTGTCTGGCAGAGGTGAATCCTCAGCTCTTTTAGAGCACCACCCAGACGAATAGACATTTTCAGGGAATTATTTTCCAATTGAAAAACGTTCTAAATTTCAATTCCACAAATTTCATTCGCTGACACTTATGTCAATGTCAATAATATTGTCAAATTTTTAAAAATGAAATGTTCCATTAGTATCCGTGGATACACAGAATTTGCGCATACTTTTTTTTATTATTACATGAACCTGGCTTTACGAGCGATCGTGGTTGCCAGTCGTTACGTCGTGGTAGAATGCGACCTTAATATTGCAGGAGTTTTTGATTCGCCTCGCTCGATAACGTATGAGCGGGAGGAGCCGGACCATATGAACACCTAAAGGTTTTCGCGCCCTTACACGATCGTCCACCTGAGGGGCAACCTCTACCGCGCAGGAGCTCCTTGTGCCTGACACCGCCGTCCATCAGGGGGGCACTTAGAGAGGTCCCTAATTCGGTAAAGACTAAAGTAATCCGCGCTTCGAAGTAATCTGCCTGGGCGAAGAACGAAAGAGAGAACCGACGAGACCCCCCCCCCCCCCTCCCCCCATGAGAGGATAGGAGGGTGCTCCTCGGTGCGGTGCCACAGTATTCTCAGGAACAGAATCATATCTGCTGGGGTCACGACCAGCCTGGTCAGTAAGAACTCGAAAGTCACAAAGAACGTAATTGTTCTCCTATAGGGACGAAACAATGTATTCCAGTTACGTTCCGCCGGATATCTTGTTATCCTCTACTTACCTACTACTCGTGAGGTAAATAAAATTAAAAAAGATCATCAAATGTTCAATATACCCAAAAATATCGTTAAAAATGGTTTATTAACATTAAAAATAATTAATGCTTCACGTGGGTGTATGTCCCTAATCTATGTCAAATTAGGATAAGCCTCTCCACCACACCCTAATTATTTGGTGAAATAACTTCTCATACATTAATATTGTATTCTCCAATTTGATGACTACTTATGTGGGTATAAAAAAATACTCGATTTTTTTTTATGATTGAAATGATCCCTTCCAAAACAAGAGTTTAAATTAATGCAGTACATTATAACAGAATGTTTGATACATAATTATCGCATGTATAAATTATTAATAACTAACTGTACCACGCAGTATCACCCGCGTTTATTAGAGAACAATATATTAAAAACATGGCGTGATGTTATATAGCCTAAAGCCTTTCACGATAAATTTACTATTCAACACAAAAAAAAATCAATTCGAACCAGTAGTTTCTGAGTAGTACCAGTAGTTTCTACTTTATAATATTAGTATTGATTATGATTGTAACGTAACATTCCAGCGCAACAACTTTTCTCGTAAAAATCATTATGTTGATTATTTCTCATGGCGTGCATAATTGTTGTATTTTAAAAATTCTGCTAAGTCCCAATCATGCAGTAAATGTGCCGCCTCAAGAATTTTCCTATATCCATAACAAAAACAAAGTTTCTCTTATCATCTATGGAATCTTAAGTAATTGCATCAGTTACAATGATTTCAATGATAATTTGCCGTTAATTTGAAAATGATAACTACTTAGTAAGTTTCAATATTTACACAAAAAATTATATGTACCGTGTGTATAACATATATATGCATACATATGCCCATAATTCTGGGATAGATACACCGACTCTGTGGTTATACCAATGAATAAAAACGAAACTGTATATTTAATTAACAATTTAATGCAGTTAATACTCAATACATCAATTTCATCTTTTGTACATTAAATCTAAGTACCAAACTTTTCAATTACTTTAATAATCCAATAGTATCCTAAAAGCAACAGATTATTCTTAGAATTCTGTTAAATCAGAAATTTGTGAAGATTTACTATGCAATCGTGTTATTGCTTGCGAAATTGTCTAACGAGGAAGGAGTCTGATTATACTTAAAAACATTGATTTTCACACGTTTTACTCATGAAGTAACAACCCAATAAATATTACATACTAGAAACTTTTGTTCATTAGTAATTTTAACATTTAAAAATTTATTTAACTTAGGTATAAATAAATACGAGTTCTTCGAGTTCTTAATAACATTTACCACAATTATTTTTTCAGAAATAAAACCGAAATAACATAATGGCATAATTTTGTGTGTAAACCTTTAAATACTAATTTATGTATTGGTAATTTATATTCGTTAAAAAAATCATAAATTGCACTTCATATAATATTATGCAATTAAATTCAAATTACAAATAATACAAAATCCGATTCATGAGTGTCAAACTTGTGAATATGTATTAGGAAGTTTTATTTGACGATTTAAAGAACACAATAAAAAGAGACCTGGAGTCACTGTAAAAAACAAGACGGACAATTCTAAGGTTTAATAATAAAAAAGAAAATATCATTAACGTGTATATACATATTTACATCTTAATTTTAAGACCTCGAGGATTAGTACTCTAAACGCATGAGAAAAATCTTTTTGAAAAATTTTATAAACCATTTGAAACTTGATAATATCTATAGGAAAACATATTCCCTCCGACTATAAGTCATAACATCCTAGCTGATAGGAAATAGGAGCAACTCTATGGTTGGTTTATCTAACGGACGTATAGACCGAGAGCTACATGCGGTTGAGTGGACGTATCGCATAAATTGATCTATCATGACAATGATTGATTCCACATGCCCGCATTATTGCGTTAGCTACAAATTTTAGTCAGCTACACAATTCAGAGACTATAACAACTGCGAGGCACTCAACAGAACATAGCTCGATCCCGTACAGTACGGAGCGAGTTAGAAGCTTGATTATGTACTTGCTAAGGGTTGAGAGGGCGCTAATGTGAGATGCCTCTGTGTACATATATCGCTTCGCTTCGCACTGCACGTGGTAGGTTGTCAGCTAGCCCGACACTGGCTCTAGTGATTTGACACCATCTCCTGTGAGCTCATGCTTCTGGCACCACTCTACAAAGTCGTCTATGAGGACTGGCCATGCACCCTCAGCATCGTAGTTGCTCATGCCATCATCTATTTGAGTGGCAAAATCGAGAAGAAGGTTCCACGTGTCTTTTGGTATAGATCTTTTGTGATGTTCCTGGAATTAAGAACATATTTAAGATTAATGATAATTTGTAGAGCTAATAACATACATACATACAAAATTAAGTCACATAAAATGCCAGATAGTATGAAATCATTACATATATATTTGAAAATTGATGTGGGATGAAATAAGTACAGTATGTTTGTCAAAGATTATTGTTACAGCAGTTGTATGTTAGGAGTTAAATATAAAAATATATATATACAAATATATCAGTTACCTTACATATAGTGTCTTAGCTTCTGCTTTGGCCACTTTTCAGGCAAAACATAGATGTAAGCATACACTCTTTAATGTAAGGAAGACTTACTAAACCATTTAAACAATATATAAGTCA
Source organism: Cecropterus toxeus (assembly GCA_018249875.1). Classification (NCBI taxonomy): domain Eukaryota; kingdom Metazoa; phylum Arthropoda; class Insecta; order Lepidoptera; family Hesperiidae; genus Cecropterus; species Cecropterus toxeus. The sequence continues at coordinate 49,432 of DWNE01000005.1, forward strand.
GTTTATAATTATGCATAAACTATAATTAAAGAGTTTCTTTTTTAAATCTGATGAACTAATTTGAACAACAATTGAATGTATTGATAAATGACAGTACTATTTACTTATGTCATTTTAATTTTGAAAATATAATGAATAAACAAGTTTTTTTTTGTATTTGCATAAGAAAGGAGGTCTATAATCTATTCCTTTTAGAAATGTTAGTAATTTGATTGAAAATTACAAATATAAGGTACATTTGCAATAAAAATATGTTATGAATTTATAGGACGAAATTGTATATTTTATAGCCGCGTTTCCCCCTGTGGTCCGTATATGTATGGTCCAAGATGTCATCTCTGGACCATACATAACTCGCTTATTAAATGAAAAAGGGCCGCAAAACGAAAAATCAGCAAACCAGTTTTATTAGAAAAGTATGATCTAAGCACATGATACTTTAAAAAATATTAAAAACGATGCATCCAATGATGTAAAACGCTGTGATTAATCTATGAAACAAAAAAAGAAAAAATACATAAATTGGTTAATCAAATTTTGTTCTGGCTCTGCTGTAAAAAAATGATATTTAGGATTGCGTCCCTTTTGCATTTAATGAGCGTTATGCTTAATTTCTTGTAATCGCCACTGACAAAGGGTGGGAAACGCTGATTTATAGAATTATCCAACAAGTTAAAAACCTTATAACCATTTGGGTTTCAACATACCAACATAATAACAAGAATTAATGTGTGTACAGTAATTCACATGCTCGAGCAGTCACCACACAGTCTGACACGTATTGAGTTCTGGGTTTCATTCCCGACCAGACAGATATCTGACTGATAAACTAAGATTTCCGTTCAGAATCTTGGTGATGGGTGTGTTTTCATTTTCGTGTGTAGTCTGTGGCTATTAGAGTACGAAACATTACTTAAATGTCAATAGTGTACAAAGCATTACTTAAATGTCAAGAGAAATAGGATGAATAGACTGTCTTACAGTACATACGTATGAAAAACTATGTAGCAACATACCACAAGAAACTTGCACCAAGCGTCTAGGAACTTAAATCTCCCGCGGAGCACTATATTCCAATAAGCCACTGCCATGTCCAGGTCGAGGCCTTTCTGTCCCGGATTCTTTGCATAATTAAACGTAAACTGATAGAAATCCTTAAATTTAATAGGGTCCTTAATTTCTGTATCAAGAGTCGGCAGTTTCGCTTTTAACTTATCTACCGAGTCCGCACCGAGCTCTATGAGGCCTGTCGTGAACTCGTCTTTGGAAAACTCACATTGCACTGCCGCTTTGCACTTCCACGCGATTATAAGCACCAATATAGATTCTGGACTAAGGTTTAGGTCTTCTAAGAACCTCATTACACCGTCTACGGTGATTTTATCGTTCTCCTGCTGATCCCTGTACTTGTTGAACAGTTGTTCCAGCTTCTTCCTGTCCACTGAGCCCTTAATAGGATCCTTGTGGTAGGCTTCGGGATTCTGGAAGTAATTATCGCTCGCCAAGTCCAATTTCCAATCATTCTGAGATAGGCAGTAAATGGCCGTCGTCTCGCTGGTCTGCGTGAACGCAACGAACTTCTTCACCTTGTCTCTCTGTGATGATTTTAATTTATTCTGAAAGAAAACGTAGTAACATCATAACCTTAGCCAACTGAGCTGTCAATTGCGTATAGCTTATTGGAACAATTAGATTGCATTTCTTCAGTCGATCTGTGGCCCGGGTTGAAAAATGTGTTCTACAAACCATTTTTGACGGTGCTTTGTTATTTCTAATTATGACTTTCACCAATTTCACTGTTATTTCGACATCTGAACAAAATGAAATAACAACCATAGATTTCAGTTTTTTTTTTTATTTTGACTATCTATATTGTCTATGACGTCTATGTTGTACTTATAAAATTAATTTGAGTTTATATTAGCCAAATAATTCATGAATAAAGCCATATTAATGCAAACATTTAGCTGTATTTTATAATAAGCGTTATCCTTCTTGAAATTTATCTATTTTGCTTGCAATACTGTTTTAGTATTTATTTAAGGAATGTAATTTAATTTTAATATAGTTCTTCCATCATTGCGTTTTTGAACATTTAAAAGACGTCATTTAAAAACAGCTGTTAATGGTAATGCTGACAAATGACAATATCCGACTCCGAATTCTGATGAAAATAATATTTTGGATATTTTAATTTAAGTAAATAGGTTTATTTGATAATCATTCAATTATAGGCGGATGAATATATTTAAATATGATAAAATGATTATTTTAAAATCAAAACCGGTTCTTTTAAGTTATATCCGTGTATATCCAAAACATAACCTATATCGGACGATAAAAACAGTGAATCCTAGAGTGAGGTTCGCGCCCAGTCCTACAGGATACTTACATTTGGGTGGTTTGAGAACTGCGTTATATAATTACTTGTTCACGAAGTCTCGTGGTGGAGTATTTATTCTAAGGATCGAAGATACCGATCAGTCTAGGAAAGTCGAGGGTTCTGTGGATGCCTTGATCCGGGACTTAGAATGGACTGGCATAGAGTGTGACGAAGGGCCGGGGAAGACGGGGGGGACATGCGGCCCTTATATCCAGAGCGAGAGACTGCATATTTATCAGTAGGTTGTGTTTTATAGTATTTTATGATGTGGGTTCTATTTTTCAAAGTGAATTTATGACGAGCGCCTACAAAGCAAGTGCCTATAAACAGCTTAACGAAACCCGAGAGTTTACGAAAGCATGGTTAGGCTGCACTGAAAGATTAAAAGGCTTTTATGAGCTAATTGGCCAAAAACCAAGTCCAAAATTTAATCTTTGGGTAGTGACTTTTAGAAGGTTTTGATGATCATGATGATATCATATATAGATAGAAATGTATTGTATTGATAGATCAGACAGTTAGTTAATAAGACAATAAGCAAATTTTCCTGCCACCCAGGGTTGAATGGTACAGAATGAGATCAGGCATTAAATTTGCCCTATTGTAACTTTTATTTTTAAGAGGTGTAATAAATAATAAATAATTACCTACACATTTCAAAGATGTTCTAAATGCAATACTGTTCGTAATCTTAATTTGACGACCCACGTGGTTGAGCGGTCACCATACCGGTCTAATGTGCAATGGGTCCCGGGTTTGATTCCTGGCCAGACAGAAAAATGAATGATGAGTTTAGATTTCTGTTCTGGGTCCGGGTGTTTGTGTATTCGTGTTTGTGTGTCCATGGCACCTACGACACAGGAGAAAATCCTAGTGTGGGGTTATGAGTGTAGAAAGCGTTAACCTATCAAAATTGTTTTGGAACACTCATATTAGTTTTCATTTAATTATCCAACATTTTACAGGGAGCAAATAACAAAACTTCTAGAGAATGGATCAGCATATCATTGTTTCTGTACAGAACGCAGGTTAAACATCTTGCGCAGAGATGCTATTAGGAGCCAGAAGATACCCAAATATGATAATAGATGCCGTAATCTGTCTCATCAGGATATAAAAGAGAAGATGAAGTCCGGGACTCCTTATTGTATAAGATTTAAGGTAATCAGGTATTCATAATGATGTGGCAATTAACAAATTTAACTGATACACCTACAAATATACAGAAATATAGTAAATTAAAAGTAGTTGACAGTGACATTATTGAAGGTGTGACCGTGGTGGTGTACCTGGTGGTGAACCCTTCATGGTGTGACCCTGATGGCATCACCACACACCTATTTCTACTTAATAAACAGAAGTGGTAGAACCAGTGCAATTTGGCTGGGGAGGTAACACTGTCACATCTATTTTTAGCATGACACACTTCTTGTGTTTCATTGGAAGAGTGCGGTTGCTGGTTAACTTATATACGAGGTAACCATCTCAGCCCTCAGGAGTAAAAATGTGTCTGTGATCGTCTTCAGATAGAACCTCCGCTCTATATGAAGTTGCTCATGGATGTCTATGCAGGGCAGTAAGCACTTTCATCAAGTGAATGCGGTTGCTACTTCAATTTGATAAAAAAAGTGGTAATCTTTGCTGGGTTCAGTTTAGAAGCGTAAATTCAATCTTAAAAAAGAATTAGTGTCAAATTGTAATTTAGTTATCACCAAAATACAAAGTTGTATTTCTATAGTAATAAGTACACTATTTTTTTCCAAAATGTAGTAATTATAATAGCAGGCAAAACTCTACAACAATGTACAACAATGTTGGCTAAATAAATAACAATGTATAATTTACCAATTCCAGCTATCGTCAGACTGCCAGTTTTTCGACGATCTCATCTTCGGCGGCATAGCATACGACGTATCGGTCAACGAAGGTGACCCGGTTCTTCTAAAGAGCGATGGCTACCCAACTTACCACTTCGCGAATGTGGTAGACGACCACCTGATGGGTGTTACGCATGTACTTCGTGGCGTGGAGTGGCAGATATCTACTACGAAACATCTCTTGATTTATAAGTAAGATAATTTTTTACTTAGTTTAACTCTGACTAAAATCCATGCTAATGGGGTTTAAATGTCTGCACTAAGTCAATAAAAAAATGTCTACCCTCTCTGTGATATAAAAGAAAAAATATTGTTTGAATAATTCAGAAATTACAATATAATGCATTTACAAACACTGAAATGATTTTAAGTTCATATAATTTTTAATACTTAGTGGCCTAACATAGTATTTAATGACAAATTGATAGGTGGTATGGTAACTATACCAGTCTAGTTCGCAAAAGGTTCTAGATTTGCCAGATATCTGATATTTATGAAACTAAAGTAACAAAGAAACGTCTACACCACCTAGTTGTTGTTATTGTCAATTTGTCACCAGGAATTTTTGATATGAACTCCAACTTGCAGTAAGTCTTAGTTGCGATTGGTCACAGATGCATTGCCACCTTTGAGAATTAAATAAACATGTCTCACGGCTCTCTGTTTTGATATCCTATTTTCTTAGTCCCTTCCTTCACGTGGTATAACATTATGCATTAAGAAGTTACGAACCTGGATATATTTGTTCTTTTAGAGCTTTCGGCTGGACGCCCCCACAGTTCGGTCACATGCCGTTAATTGTAAACTCAGATGGTACCAAGTTGAGCAAAAGGCAGAGTGATGTTAGGGTGGAAGATTATAGACATAATGGTAAGCTGTTACTAAAATATTAAGTATGATATAAGAAGGCAATATTAGGTATTTCATTGCCGAAAGTTTCTGTTCCGTCCATTTGATCCCACTGTACACGTGTGCTGCGTTTGAGTACTTAGCTTGTGCTTACGAGTATAATAACGTTTACGAACGAGTTCTTAAAAAAGTTTTGTTTATTGTAAATCTCTTGCTTTATGATCTGTCTTTAAGCAAGTACTTAAGTTAAAGTTAATTATTTACAACAATACAAAAAAAACATTCTCATAAAGTATATGTGGCACTGTGGCGGATTTACAAGCAGATTTTAGGGGCGACAAAAATGCTATCTTATCGATTCTTTTTCGTCTACCAAAATCCAAGATTATTTATAATCTTGACGACCTTTTATACAGGGCGGCAAAAATAGAGTAAGCTCAGTGGTGTAGACTGCGCGTTATCAGAGGGCTCCATGAACGTTAGGCACGTCTTGGGGGCGGCAGAATATTTAGATCTAGCAACTTTTTTCGACGACACAAATTCCTAAATTGGTGGCGACGAATTCACTTGCGGCCGCGCCACTGAATAGGCTTAGTGGCGACAAATGTGTAAATCCATCACTTATAAAGCTTTCTACAGTCATAGCTGACTACAATTATTTACTTATGTGGCATCTATAAGTAGTATTAATAGTAAAGTGTATGATTTTAGAGTAATATTATCGCGGAATTGATACAATATAATACGCGTTTTCACGATAGGTACGCGGTTTTAATTTTTTATTGATATTTTCGTTGAAATGCGATAACGACAAATCCTCGGCATCAAACAAATTAATACCGTTTCGTGAGTACCCGTTAAATATGATGATAATGAAGAGACCTTATGTATATATATTTTTTTTTATTTTTAGGTATATATCCTTTAGCGTTAGTGAATTATATCACGTTATCGGGCGGTGGTTTTGACCACGTGCCTGGCGCTGGTATCAGATTGAAGACCATGGAGGAGTTGGCTCAGGAGGTAAGGAGTTTTCCTTAGTATATATAGAGATCATTGCAGCTTACAAAGAGCAGGTGCAGTTACAGCTTGCAGAGAGAGTACCTTTGCAGCGTCTTGCTAGAGGTTTAGAAAATTGTCGTTGGTATCGTACAGAGCCTTAGTTCCCAAAGTGGTAGATTCGAAAAATCGTTGGTGTGTCTACAATAAAACGGCGTAAAAGACTAATTCGATTGAGCCTTTTTTGGTCATTTACTTAGATTTTTTTCGTGGTTGATACTTAGATCTAATCATTACATTTTTTGAGGAGTTTTGGAAATATAGTGGAAATATCGCTACAGAGGGTCTACTGAAACCAGCTAAATTTTGAAAGTGGTCTATGAGAAAAAAGTGGAATCTATGTAACGCCATAAGGTTCCTTTAATTTATGGTTTCTGCTTAATTTATCACTCCTTGTTGGGTGAAAGAAATCTAAATTCTTAATTTTGATAAAATTTTGCGGTATATTTTGGTATTGCGCTTTATATGTGTAAGTATACATTCTGCAGTGTGAGTGTTTTACTTAATAATATTAAAAACTATTTGTTTTGCCAGTTCCAGATAGATAAAGTTTCATCCCATCCAAGTCGTCTTAATCCAGATTTACTCGAGGAGTGCAACAGATTAGAAATAAAACGACAACTACAGGACGAAAAACATACAAACACAATAGTCACAAAAGTACAGAAACTTGTTACAGAAAAGTATCCAGGTGAGAAGTTAAATATTTCAGAAGAACATGTCAGAACTGTGCTCAATTGGTCTACATCTAGATTGACGAGGATAGAAGAATTAGCGTCATCCAAATTCGGATTTCTATGGATTTTACCTTCGAAAAACACAATCGATGTTGATAAAGAAATTTTCGAAAAACTTATAAATACCTTAGAAGAAATAGGTGCGAAGGAATTCGAGCAAAACTGTCTTAAGAGTCGTCTAAAAGATTTTTCGACGAAGAATGGTATAAAGTTTCCGGAGTTGATGAAAATGTTGAGGTCTGTGCTAAGCGGACTCAACGAAGGTCCCGGAGTGGCCGAGATGATGCAACTGTTAGGTAAATGTCAATCATTGGAGAGAATAAAAGCCGTTATGAGATAATTTTGTTGTTTTCTTGAAATCAATTCATTGATTGGTGAGGCCGTAGTAGGTAGTATGTATAAGTTGAAAGCTAACTAACAGCTGTTTACATAACAATGCGAAACTGTTCTTGATTATAACTTATTTCCAATGCTTAGCGTGATTAATTTCTAATTAATACCTCTGGGAGAAATTAATTCTTCATTTCTTTTTGAAACTTCATTTCGATTCGAAAAAGCCATACGAAATTGTCTAATTTGTGGCAATATTGAACTAAACGCCTTGCATAGGTATCTGGGAGAACAAAAAGAGCTTCATCGAATGATTTAAAACGTTAGGCCACGAAATGATTATTATTATTATTATATATGATTTTTCATTTGGTGCAAAATTGTAAATTCTGCAACCCTTCTATTACAATAAATAATTTAATGTAAAATCATTAACCTCCCGCCTATTTAATTTTGATATTAGTTTTGGGTCCAAAAACTATTAGGTAAAGTTACAAACAGCAAAACTGCAGAGCTTAAGCTACATTAATTGATAGACAAATTCTAATAAATAAAGTGTGTCTATATTTACAGTATGTACACATAGATTTATGATATGTATAACTCGTTTATGTATGTCCGTTGTTGTATGCATTTTTTAGACACTATCTTATGAAATAAAACTACAAAATATGAGTAACAGTATAATTTATTGAATTCTCAAATATAAATATTGAGAGAAAATACACGTTTCAATTTAAAGATGAAGTCTCTAACACAATCCCATAGAGAGTAAGAGTACAATACGGTAAGACTAAAACTAGTGAATAGGTAAATATATAAATTGGGCTCATTCATAATATACGTGACAACAAATTTGCACTTCCCGCTCTTTTCACAAGCTGTCACAATTATGTGACGTTTATGTGGTTGTGACGTGACACAAGTTGGTAGTGTGACCATAATTTTCAAGGATTTGTTTTTTTATTTCTGAATAAACTTGTGACATGTGACGTCACAATTTCACATGTAATATTATGACTACTACATTGCATTTTATTTCTTTGATGTCATATACTTGTATATTTTATCTGTTTGGAGTAAAATGTAAATTTAAATATTATTTTTTAGATGTTAATGCTATCACATCGCGTCACATTTAATAAACCCTTCCCTTCGCACCCCTTCAACTTGTGAAATAAATTATGAATAACCCCATGGTCCATTTTCATACCACTGCAATGACTTGCTTAGTTGAAAGATAAATTAGATTTATAATGAGATTAAGAACATCATTGCAGTCGCATACACATATGAACTTTGGTCGCACATCTTAATTTCGATAAAGTTTCGAACCGGACTCATATCTTCCTTGGGTATTTGCAAAGTTTGATCAGTTGTTCGTCCATTTATAAAAAAGAACATATTAAAAAAAATTAAAAAAAAAAAAAAAACCATAATATGACTTCTTATGTTAAAAATAAAAATTTCGTAATATGTTATTATTAAATTGAACACAAAATATTAATAAGTGATGTGCTACCATTTACATAAAGAAGAATAAGTAACACTAATTACGAGAAACCTAAAATATTGAGCAAAACTAACTATCAAATAACTATATAGAACTCTTAGCTATACCAGATCTATTATGTAATTTAAATTGGGTAACATTGAACTGCTTTATTGTAAACTTTAAATGGACATTATCTATTTCTTCTAAAATTTGCTAATCCACGAATGCATAACAAATTTCGAAGGAAAAAATTGATTATCAAGTAATCTGCATAAATATGGTTCAAAGTTTGAAAGTTTATTAATTTATCTAATAACAAAATGATAAGGCTAAAGACATTATGCAATTCATCTATTGATAAATATTATTAATTTGTCTATTTACATATACACGGATATAGAACATTTGGAGTTTGAAAATATTAGATAAAAATATTGCATTTGAACAGTTTAAATTCGGTTGGGGCGTATGAATGGGATGTAAAAAATCAAAAATTCATTTCATTTACAACGGTGTTGTCAGCACCGAAAAAAATAATTCGCACTCAGTCTTTCAATTTGTTACACACAAAACAAAAGGAAATATAATAAATAAATCGCATAAATAACATTAAAATGATATGAACAGATTAATAAAATATAATTAAAGATTTACTTGTAACATCTTTGTCGATTTTTTCAATAGTTTAATTATTATATAACTATATTGATTAAGGCTTGTTGTATGAAAAAAATGGGACAATTTGAGATTTTTTTATACAAAAGCAATTCATACGTAAGTAATATTTCGTATTTTTGTTAAGGGGTGGCAATGATATTTACTAATTAATTGCAGTACAGCAGGTAGAAGAAGGTAGGTAGGTAGGTACTATTGTCAAATACGTATACATTTGGATAATTATTTACTTATAAATAAAATAGGATTAAATAAAATAAAAAAATATATATTAGACTAAATCTTCGAAGTAAAATTGTAGCAAATTTAACGTAAGAGACTTAGAATAAAACATTTTATAATACAAAGCTTAAAAAGATATCGTCATGCAATCCACAGATATTTTGAATAAAACTTTACAATTTTACAAATTGAACCAGGAACTAGAAAACAATGTGACTAGATAAGTATTACTTTAAGACTGTAATAAAATCACTTTCAAGAAGTATGTACCTATAATAAATGCCAATATTTCGTTTATATTGTTAAGCGTATATATACATAAATTCATAAGTAGTTCTTCTTTTATTTCACAGGCAGAATTGGTCGAACTTAGACTCCAGGTGTATTATGTTACATGGTACCTAAATCTGCAGTATATAATAAATTAGGAAAAAAGATCGATGTACAGATTTTTTAAGATAAAATGATAACAAACAGTCTAAATAGAATAGTAAATACAATCGAAGCGAAAATCGATGATTATTGCTTAAAAACTCGAAGTACACAAATTTACATTGAATTATCACGAGAACACCATTAAAAATGACTTAATATACTGATATGAATACATTTAAGAAGTTATTAATTAAATACAACTTACGTGTGTAATGATTTCAATATGCAAGTCATTACCGGCAATAAAAAGAGTGTACGAATACTCGTTAAGTTTCATAAAATAATCTGATCGAAGAGGTAATATCTTTGACATGTTACGACAATTTCCTCCCATATCTTAGACATTTTATCATACGTTTCCTTATATATGTCATGCTAATTATGAGTAGCAAATTTTAATTTTCGTTAAAAAACACTGGAACAAGAAACAAGTCATAATATTGAAAACGCAGTTTGTATTACAATTGCTGTTTCAGGTATAATAATTATGAAGAACAAAATGACGATATTGGAAGAAATTGTACATAATTAATATTACAATCACCATCATAATAATTATATCGTATAGATTTCGTAGTACTTACAAAGATTTTACACAATATTTGAAAATGATTTTAGCACAACATGAAAAATCTTAAATATCTTAAACAATATAAATCACAATAAGTATATTCAAATATATTTATGTAACAATAAATCGTAATAATATGAAACAATTTGGGATTCATTAGAAAAATTGATAATAAAGAGACGAATAGTTATTACAGAAGTAGTTAATTACAAATATGGAACTAGAAATTACACTTATAATAGTATCATAATATATTTAGTATTAATTTTAATATTTCTAAACGATCTAAGGCAATATGGCCGCTCGACGCGGCGGAGTATTTTTACATACAATAGATGTATTATCGTAATCAAGTCAAACGTTTACAAGACTAATGTAAATATGTTTCCATATAAATATAAGTATAGACACGATCGTTGTACGCAACAAGAGTACCTAATTAAGTAGAAAGGTCTCTTTGAAGGTACATTATAAAACACACCTATAAGGCAGATCCTTTAAGGAGGAATGACCGCGTCGGAAATAAAATATAATACATGGTAATTATTATTATTCGTTGACAAAATTATTATTTGGGGTAATTACTGAAGTATCGGCGTATTGCATATAAGTTTTAGACATGTTTGTAATTGTAACCAATTCAAACTGGCTTAGTAAAGGTTTTTGTCAAAATATTGTATAGAAAATATGATTTTGTCTGTCACGGTGGTCCTTGCTTTCATCATTTAACACATTCAATGCCCCTATGATTTTCACGAATGCTTATCCGATACCGATATATATTTTTTTTATTTTTCAAGTACTTTGAGCGCGCCTGGTGTGTTGCTGGCACAGCAATGAAATAATAAGAACACGGAGGGCGTGTCGGTGGCACTAAACGTGTTAATGTAATATACATCTTACATTGAATATCAACGACGATGTTTAGCGTTAATTTAAATTAACCTTAAATATCGTCGTTGATTCGTTCAATTCAAGTTCACATGTGTCGATTTCTACGTCCATTTCTTTTTGAACATAATATATTTTTATTAATAATATAGATTAATATAATGGTATAATAATTGATGAATATCTATAAATTAATATATGAAAGTTTATGGACGTAGAAATTATGCAAATGGAAGTCTCAGAAATGAGGTTAGGATAGTATTTTAATATAGACAATGCAAAAAATGCATTTTATAAATACAGTTATTAGTCAGAAAATTACGTTCAAAATTGAATTAAACCATAAAATTATTTAAATATACAGATTAGTATTATTGGCAATCAGTAAGTACATCAGGCCTATACCGAAATAAAGACATTTCAAATTATTCTTATTGGGAATTATATTGGACCGACGCGGTCTAATTACAACTACAGATTAACAATAGGAGATCACATTATTTAAATACATCAACAATACAGCTTTCGCTGATTCATATCGAAAAAGGGAACGCGAAAAAATTGCGCCATTAGTGTTTTCACATTACATTTACAAAAATCATAATTAATTTGTAAGGTTCTCAAATTTAAACAATAAATTCTATTGCTCATTTATTTCTTACCTTATGTAAGTATAACTTGTTACAATAATCTTTAATTTACACGAAGCTTTCCATGTTTCCCGATCACATATTAGAAAACGAACAACACGCAAAATTAAATGTCATAAATATATATAATCTTTATTGGACCATGTATACGTAGAAGTGCATTGTAATCTCTGAATCTCCTGCCAATATGTTGCTCAGTAACATTGTTTAACTTTTATTTATCGTTTAAGATTCTTATTCCACAAAATAGATTACAAATCGATTGCTGATAAATAAAATAATTATCATCCATAGGTTTGTCACTGTCCGAACGTCCATTTTTAAGGATATTAGAAAAAATGCTACAATAAATTTAGCAGACTGTTAGATACAACGAAATGTACTATAATTATGTCGTAAAGTATGTAATTTAGTTTCGATTTAGAGTAAATACACACACAGTAATCTATTTTCTAGCTTATTGTAATTTCCTACTGAATTAAGGGTAAATATTGCTATTGTTACCGTTGAGAATATAAAAATATAGAAAGCGTCTTCCATTGTTTTTGCATCGAAAAGCACGGCAGTGCTTTGCCAAATTCTTATGGCAATGCACTAATGTGTTTATTTACACGAAAGGTTTCACCGTGTTTTTCCTCCAATTACTTAAAAGTAATTTGGTAATGATTACCTGAATTTTAATCCAAATAAATATTTGATTTAGGTTCCGCCTGGAATGCGCAGTTCACACTTTGTTTAAGTGATGTACAAAGTCGTCCTATTTCATTTTAAATAAGTAGTTATACTGTTATGTTAACAATTTTTAAGACTGCCAAATACCTGGTGATTTTTTTTCTATATTATTTTATAGTCTTTGTGGCGTTATTACGTTCAAGTGTCAAGGTATCGCGCAAGTAAAACTAAGGGCATAAAAAAATGCCAAATCCATGAAAAAATCGAATGTTTGAAAATATCAAATAACATCCTTCAACCAATAACTTATGGACGCTAACAAAGGTGCTGAAATGAGTACAAATATACAAATATCAAGAGACGATTTCAATATTTTTTTTATATTCTAAGGTATTTTTCTATTTAAGATATTGCTAACAGGACAATTATTTTAATATGAAAAACAATTTAGGCTACTATTGCTCTTTGTACTACTGTCACTATTACTAAAAGTATAAGACAATATTATTTAAATTCTGAAATTTATCACTTTTAAAACTTTAACTATTTATGGATTTCGGTCACTAGAAGTCCAATAAACTCGAAATAAGTATTTTTTAAGACAATTTGCAATTAATATCGAAAAGATAGAATACGTTAGTTAAAATACTCTTAATTTATTGTAAGTTTGGATCATACGTGTGAAGATTATGAATGTGAATCGTCAAGATTCGGTAGATTGTATTCCTATATTAAGTAATTCGTGTAAAGGAATGAACGAGATACAGTTCTGATTTCTTACCAGATACCACGAGAATACTAATTATTCGTCTCACGAATACTATAACTCACAGACTACCGGTTGACAATCGATTGTTGTTTGATCAAACATTTAGATGCATTCAAACAGTACACAAGTTCTTTTGCTTAGTGGCCTGCTATCTCTCATATATATTGCGAAATATTTAAATAGTTCGATTTCTAGAGATGTCACTATACGCTCCTTATTATTTAAATAACAACTCTGTCCTACTTTTCTCATTCGTAATGTGTGAGATTACACGTAACTTGGGGCATTTAGGAAGAGCGTATCTAAAATTCTAATTTATTTTAAATACACAATTTATAATCGAAATATTTTAATTATCTACAATTTAAATGTTTATATAATTGTAAATGTTTAAATAGAGCAAAATATTAGGAGTGATTTTTGACTATTTCGTTTTCACCTAATTAATAATTATGTAGATAAAATTGGGACGCGCCCGTTAAGTTTAGATACAGGTAGGTAAACCTCATAATAAATTCGCCATTCTGTTCCCTCTCATGTACAAATAACTCATTAATTAAGCTTAATACGGATTACAACGCTTATTGATTTAAGGAGAGTTTCTCGAACGTTAGCGTCTTTGTTCACAAAAATATTATAGCATATCGTATTTAAAAACATTGTGTGCTTTTTAGACATGAGTAAATATTAAAAACAATAACATAGGTGCTTTATAATGAAATTGTATGTACACATCTTCTTGTAAACAATTTAATGATATTAAAAAGTGTGATAGGTAATAATATTTGTAAGTCGAATATACCACCGCTTACAAATGAAAAAAAAAAACGATTTTATACTTCCAAATAGCACGTAACCCTCGCTTAAAACGTATGAGCTTTGTCAAAGCGTGAAAATCGACCAACGTCGTATAAATTTTGCTGGAAATATTGATAAACTCTTTTTAATTCTAACTGGTGTTTGTTTAAGCGTCTATTTATATTTATTTATTACATTGCTTGTTTTCGCTGCGTGCAATTTGAATTTCAGTTTGGAACCGTTTTTCAGGGTATAGGCACACAGATTAAATTATTTTTATGCGGAACTTGGCTTTCACGTCACCGCGTGTTGCTTTGACAGATAAAATATTATACTGTTTATTTTCCAGGTAGGATTACAGTATTTTTTTTATAATCAAGATACTTCTTAATTAAAAAAAAAACTATAATAAACGAATAAATGTTTTCTAAGATTATTCATTATCGTTTCATGTATGATTTTAAATTAAAGATATTTAAGATATTTTGCAGGAACGAATTTCGG
>DWNE01000006.1:0-62939 GCA_018249875.1 Cecropterus toxeus
ATATTATATTGACTAATTCGTTGACATATTACGACATTTATTGATTTGGTATTTAAATAATTTCGACATTGGATTGTAGTTTAGTATCTTGCAAATTAGTTTAATTGTTTGTATTTTATTGTTATTGACTACTCTATCGTATTGGGACATCCTGTAATGTTAGATGTAGTTAATAAATGTTTACAATGATAATTACTAGAAGTATTAAAAGACTTCGTGATTTGACTGCCATGACGCTTAAGGTCATCCTTGTTTAGAATAGGTGTATTTTATTCGACGACATTGTAGGTTAAGAGGAACACAAATACATTCGACAAGTTTGTCAAAGTCTTGTGCACAAGTACATTTGTATTGGTCTAGTGTCATCGGGTACTTCAAATCAAGGAAATAAAGCTTTTAGTAACATTTACACGTAGTTCAAATATTTAGTTTTATAATATGCGTGTCGACTAAAGAAGGCTAAACCGCAATCCAAATATATGTTTTAAATAACTCTGGTTTATTTTTGAGATTACCATCAGGTTTTCCGCTTGGCTGATACTTAATAACAGGCTTTAGCTAACGTTGGAACCATAGCAAACAATAAGGACTGGACAAGTGCAAGTAGAACTCGCGCCCGAAATGTTCCGTACCAATATCTATAAAAAACATAAGAAACACGTTTGTTGTATGGGAGCCCTTAAATATTTATTTTGCTTTGTTTTTTAGTATTTGTTGTTACAGCGTTAACAGAAGTACATCATCTATGAAAATTTCAATTGTCTAGCAATCACGGTTCACGAGATACAGCCTGGTGACAGACAGACGGACCACGGAGTCTTAGTAGTAAAAAGGATGTTAGTATTATCTTGTTATTCTATGGTAAAATCTTTTAGCGAAGGGTGATCACCCGCTAAGTTAGATACGAGCGTACTCAATACATCTTATTTTGGAACTTGTAACTGAATTCAAATGATGTATTAGGGTCATTTGGATGACATTCTTTCATCTTTATTATCATTAGTGCAATATGCCTCTATACTTCTATATCATATGCCTCTATACCTCATAGTGCTCATTTATTTGAGTTCGCGCAAAATAGCCTGATTCAAATGTACTAGTGCTGCCATCGTTTGACGCGCAGCGGAAAATTCACAAGCTCACCCGTTTTCCTTGAATTAACAATTTACGCGTAGTAAAATGCTATTGCTATTCAAAAAGCATTTTACAATCAAAATTTATATTAAAACACACTTAATTACAACTGCTAATATATTTAAAAACATATATTTAATAATTTACATATACATTATTTTTGATAATTGATTTACAATCAGATTTTATTTGCTTTGTATTCGTTTGTATGTGTGATAAATTATTTCGTACATCTGGGTGATGTTGTTGATATAGTACTAAGACTTAAATCTTCCCAAATCCTATAGTCTATAATATGGACTATAAGATTTCATTATAGACTCTATATAATTTCACTTGCGATCTTACATCTCGCGTTATAAAAAAGTAAAACCAAGATGCTTATAATCCTGCTAATATTTCAGTGATTACCGGCAGTACTGATGGCATCGGCAAGCATTACGCCTTGGAGCTGGCGCAGAGGGGCATCAATCTGGTGTTGGTCAGCAGGAATCCTGATAAGCTGAGGAATGTCGCTGGAGAAATAGGTAACGATGAAATTAATGTAACGTTAACTTTTTTATTAACTTTTAAATGTACCAAAATCATATGCGGTCCGCAGGAATTTTATTTATTTTTTTAATTGAGGTAGCAAATGATCATGCATCCCATGGTAAACAGTCACTGCCGCCCATGGACACCCGTAAACGTTTAAAACGTATATAGAAGTTTTAACTGCAATAAATTAAAGATATGTTCACACGTTGTAAAAAATAATTTTAAACTGCAATCAATTATTTATAGATGCGTTCATACTTACTGGAAAATAGTATTTAACCGCAATAAATTAAAGACGAGTTCACATGTTGTGAAAATTAGTTTTTAACTGCAATCAATTATAGATGTGTCATTTTCTGAAAATTAGTTTTTAACTGCAATCAAGTTTTTAACTGCAATAAATTAAAGATGCGTTCACACGTTGTAAAAATCACTTTTTAACTGCAATCGATTATAGATGCGTTCACACTTTGTGAAAATAAGTTTTTACATGCAATCAATTACAGATACGTTCACACTTTTTTTAAAAATACGGGCGCTCACTCAAGAACAAAACAAGTAACAACAGTGTTACGAAAGAAAATACTTAAAATTTCAAACGAACAGAGGAGAGTACGTTTTGTGTTCCTGAGTGATTAGTGTCGCGTCTAAAGTCATATTTCATAAGGTTTACATCGCTAGACATGTAAACAAAGGTAACGTTCTAAGATTTCTCCATTTACACATTTGACATAAACAACAATGTTTCAATATTTCAACAACACGAGCGCTAACTAATTCTCACGTGTTTCCTAACGCACTCAGATGCTACTTTGTTAACGATTCATTTTGTAGTAACTACCATAACTTGTAATAAGTGGTCAATGTCACTCTTCTGTATAAAAGTCTACATAGAAGAGAAGTTGTTTCTGAAATCAATTTGAAATGCGTTGACTCCTAAGAACTATGGTTGCCTCGTATGTCGGTGTCCACACCAGGGACGTTATGAATATGAAGGTTCGGATCTAGATACGGACACGGATATAGGAATAAAATAATACCGGTTTCTGATATATATTAATTTCGGATTATCCGTTACTTTCGGATAGTTTTGGTTACGGATATTATATTTTTAACGAATTTAAACGTGAAATACAAATAAGTAATTTGGTTTTAATTATATGCTATCATTTGCTATTACATTCAGTCGTATTAGTTATTAATATAGCTATCTTGTACGGGCTACGACCGTAAATATTTTAGCATCAGCAGTTTACACTGCATTAATGCATTTAAGTCAGTGCGCTAATGAGCTCTATTAAGATTGGTCGTGATTCTCTATCATTCACTATCATCTTAGCAATATAAGTTTATAATAAATTAGTTATTAGTTATGTCTATCACTCTATTTCTATCATTTACTATCATCCAAATATTCCATTGGGTCCGTCTCAGCCTATACATACCTTATGAAATTTAAGTTTTGTTCACAAGCACCAAAAAAACATGTCTCGAAACATATTCGAATTTATATCGGATATGGTAACAGTTATGGATACGGAGCTCCATAACATCCCTGAAGCACGCTCTTCGTCCTACGCGTGAACTGTTTCATGTTAGAAATCGATGTGATGGTGGAACCTCTAAATAAGAACCGCCTGGCTCTATCTTGCATCATGTCATACACTTATTTAGCCACATTTTATCAATTACTTAAGCTTATTTAATTGAAAAATTAATTGATATGTGGGTATGATATCTGAAAATTAAATAATTCGTATTATGATTTTATGAGAAGTTATTATTTTAAACAATTAAGTTAATGTACTAGGCATGTCTTGATTTCTTTCCTTTTTGGATTAGCTCCTATTATCAAAA
Organism: Cecropterus toxeus; assembly: GCA_018249875.1. NCBI lineage: Eukaryota > Metazoa > Arthropoda > Insecta > Lepidoptera > Hesperiidae > Cecropterus > Cecropterus toxeus. The sequence goes on from DWNE01000006.1 coordinate 3,529, forward strand.
ATCTCCTTTTGATAGTCACGTCTATTTCTTACTTTTAATTCATAAGGCTATACGTATAAGGCCTCGTTAATTTTCAACAGGCCCTAATGTAAATATATTCATTGTTTTATTATAATTCTATTTAGTATTGAAATTAAGCTATGTTAACTTAGCATATGTATAAATGAGAATGATTTTTTAAATAGTTTATTTATATTATTTTTTTCGCGGAGGTAGCTGAGAATTATTTTCGGATATTAAGTGTATCATCTATGGAGTACTCTGAGAATAAGCCACCGCATTTTCTACTTGTATACGCTAGTTTAAATTATTTGTTTATTATTTTGTGACTAACCGAAAAGCACGGTAGTGCTTCGTCAAATTCATTCCGCAATGCACTAATGTGTATATTAACGCGAAATGGCTTAGCGTATTTTTTCTATATAACTTTGCTTTCCCTCAACATAAAGGTAAGTATCGAACGTTAACGACAATATCACAACACCGTTAAATGAGAAAGAAGTGATGTTCATAATTTATGTTATTTCCTAACATAAAATAACCATTTTCTAGAGAACATTGCAACATTTCATCCGTTTTATTACTTAAGCAACAGCTTTATATGAATGGAGCAATAATGTCAGTAGATACATTAGTAAATATTTTGTTGTTTGGTGAGTACCAAGTACATATAATTAAGGTCATAAAGGGTGATAAAAAAATTATTAGGTACCTTTTATTTGTTCTTCTTGCATCATAAATTTTAATAGTCGTACTAAATGTGGCCAAAGTAATTTTATATAGATGTAATTTCTGATGTGTGATCATTTATAATTATATACATTTAAGCTTTATTGTATTTTAATAAGTGCGCCAAATAAACCTACATACTTGTTTTGTCGTAAAATTTTGTTATGTTTCCATGGATTCATATCCATATTTCGCATATATTTGCAGAAAAGGTAGTATAGATGTATGTGATTAATAAGAAAATATTGAATTTCTATAACTTTGTAACTTTTATCTGATTGTTTGAAAGCGGATTAAAATAAATTATGAGCAAAAATAAATTCCTTAGACATGTTTACTTCAAGGGAGTTAAACCTTGAAAGTGTAGCTGCCTTTCTTATTTTATTCAAATTCTTGCTATTCTCAAGCTCTTCCGTAAAAGTTACTTGTGTAATTTGTAAATTGATTTATTAAAAAGGCTGTACATCGTGTATGAGCAAAAAGATACTTACAGGGTTGAGAATAAGTAGGTAACAATAGACATTTCAATATTTTTTAGATTATTTATGTATTTTTGAAATAGCTTCAATCAAAAATTGCAGAATTTTATGCACAGGACTGTAATATGTAAGTATTTACAATCCGTATCTTGCCGTTACATTTTTTATTCAATCAAAATCCATATATTCTATTAAAAGTTAATACAATTTAATTTAATGTTAAATTTGTTTATATTTATAAATGTATATATATATATATATGCGCGAGGTAAACCATGAGGAAGAGTAAGTTCATAATCTATACTTTTATACTTATTAACTTAATACATATTATAAAGCTGAAGTGTTTGTTTGTTTGGTTGAAAGCGCCCATCTCCGGAACATTGGTTCGAATTGAAAAATTGTTTTTTGTTGAATATTCCATATATTGTTAAAAGGCGCATCACGTTATGTACGTTTGTTTTTTTACATAGTAGCGGGTGAAACCGCAGTACACGGCTAGTATGTAATAAATGGGGTAATGATGGAGCAGCGGCAAAACCGTAAGATTGAAATAGCACGCTAACTTTCTCTTAAAAATATGCAACATAATTTTTTGCATCAGTTCAAGTTGTTAATTTTTTTTCAAAATGGCTAATTTAATCTAGAATTTCAATCGTTCCGTTACGGTCCGGTACGTTTAACTATTGCTAAACATTTACTATCATAGAATACATGATATCGTAATTAGGTATATATAGAACGCGTATACTATTTCTCAAATAATATATAAAATATTTTATGAACCTAAAATTACCTTGTATATTGGCGATTGACCTCTTCTAAAAACAGGTTGAACCTGAAACAAAGATAAAATGTTTTTATGTTAATATATTATTTGGAATGCTATATATATTCATATCAGGATTTTTACGACATTATACGATGGTGATGGCAGTTTTTCCTCATATTTACCATAGAACGATATTAAATTATTACAGAATATAGAAATAAGTGAATTGATATATTTGATTCTATAGTATAAAGAATTAGTGGCAAATTATGTTTTAAAAAAGTACATTTACAGGTTTTATTTAAAAAGAACCGATCCGATTTTGGTTGCGATTTCTAACAAAAACTTAACTTAAGTTATTGTCATTCATTTTATTCCATAAAATATACTAGGTTATATATAATCGTTATATAGAAATTAAATAATCGACATATGTACCTACAAGACCAAGTTACTAAATTCAAAAGGACTCTTTTACAAATTTAAAACAAACTGTGTGTTTCAGAGAAGCAACATGGTGTGAAGACGAAGATTATCGTAGCAGACTTCAGCAAAGGTACCGAAGTGTACCAGACGATCGAGGAGGAGCTCGGGGATATTCCTGTGGGAATATTAGGTAGGTAAGATGCATTTTTGATATATGAAGACGACACGTTCTGCGTTGGATCCCTGGCTGAAAGGATATCTGGATGATGAATTTAGATTGTATTCGTCTTTGCATATGATCATGGTAGCCACTACACAGGAGAAAATCCTAGTGTAAGGCATTGAGTGTATAAAATTGCTAACACGTTATAAAGATTTTACTTTTATTTAACTTGCAATGTTTGTATGTATGTTTCGGTCAAATCTTGCAAGCTGAATTTAACCCACAACACATTAAGTTCTGATGACAATGCAATTATATGTAATCAACATTGTTGTAATTCTAAAATAGCCCCTTCAACAAAATGGCGGAATACTTACATATTTTTGGCCAAACCCATTCAATGTGGGTAACAAATGAAAGAGCTTAATTTGTAGAATTCAATACAGTACGGAAAAAAGCTTGTTTTTAAAAATACTTTTTTATATTCATTTATTTCATAGCTGCTTCTAATCAAAAACAAAAATGATTACAGGCATTATTAATTTTGAAGTCTCAGAAATTCACACGCAGTACGATTTTTTAACTTGACTTGTCTTCGAAATAAATTTTAATTACTAGACTTATGAGTCAAATTTTTCAGTTAATAATGTCGGTGTACAATATGACTACCCGATGCCTCTGTGCGAGCTGTCGACTACGAAGGCGTGGGAGGTGATCAACGTGAATGTGGTGGCGGTCACGTCCATGACCAGGATGATCCTGCCCCGGATGGTGGAGCGAGGACGGGGCGCGATCGTGAACGTGTCTTCCGGCTCCGAGCTGCAGCCGTTACCGCTGATGGCTGTGTATGCTGCTTCTAAGGTATGTTACATTCCTCTTTGGTCTAGATTTTTCCGGTCTTAATATTAGACTCTTCTATACAATGTTGGTTGCTTCTTGATTCTACGATACCAGCAATATTATTTGGTACTCCTATACAATTTTATTCACGATTTTTTGCAATTTATTGTATATTATAGCTTGTCTACGTAGTATGTTGATGCAGATACTGTAAATTATAAATGATTTACAAAATTAAGAAAAAAATGAGTAAGGGACCATCAATAATCAAATTTCTGTGTACCAGTGAGTAAGCTCTGTCATCAACTCATTATTGTCCTACTGCTGCTCACGGGTCTCCTCTGAGATTGAGAGGGCTATACGCTATAGTCCACCATGCTGCGAATGCTCAAATGCGAATTGGTAGAGTTTACACACCTTTGAGAACTTTTTTATATAAAATTCTCAAGCGAATAGATTTCCTAATGACGTTTCCTATACCTTAAAACAGTGATGATTAATTTCTAATAAGTATGTCATCCCAGGTACCTACCAGGTACTCTGTAACACGATTAAACCTTACTGGATGCCTACTTTAGTCGATAGGTGCCATTTGTCACTTCTAAGGACTAAGATAAAATATCTCGAAATAGTTAAACCTTTCACCCTTAAAACCAAAAAACCCAGCAGCTCCACACATTTTTTTCTCTTACGCTTAAAATCAATAGAGCAACAGCAACAGAGCAGTACCATGTTTATTTTAAAGATCGTATAGTATTTCTTCCACTTCTCAACTTCTTCACCTATTTTTCTTGCTTTCAGGTGTATGTCCGCAACTTCACGTTCGCGATCCGCGACGAGTATTCTTCCAAGGGTATCCACGTGCAGCACTTGTCCCCGCTGTTCGTGTCCACCAAAATGAACACGTTCTCGCAACGTCTTCTCGACGGAAACTTCCTCGTGCCGGACGCCGTGACCTACGCCCAGCACGCCGTGGCGACGCTGGGTAGAGTGCACACCACTACTGGGTATTGGTTGCATGGGATACAGGTAAGCATGTTTTTAATATAAAATCGAATGAGTAAACTAGTATGGAGTCCACCTGACCGTAACTTGTTACCGTACTTAGTATTTGCCGCCCAAGAAAATTTGTAAAAAACTCCACGTACTATAGAGTCTACATGAAGAAGACATAGTATAACAGATGCCACTCCTGAAGACTAAGATAGTCCCCTCGAATTTAAGTCAATAGGTGAAAAGCGTATAACTTTGGAGCTTAAGTAAACTGGAAGTGAGATAAAGTATGTATGGAGACACGTGTGACGAAAGCGGTTTGATTATTTTTTATGAATATTAAATAACAATGAACATTAAATAATTATTGATGACCCGCGTGGCCGAGCAGTCACCGTACCGGTCTGACACGCAGTGGGTCCCGGGCTCGATCCTCGGCGAGACAGAAAAGTGAATGATGAGTTTATATTTCTGTTCTGGGAGGATGTGGATTCGTCGTTGTGTGCCCTAGACTCAGGAGAAAATCCTAATGTAGGACTATGAGTGTAGAAAGCGTTTGTTATTATTTCTTTACTGTTTTTATTGTTTACTGTTACTTTGATCAAGTGTTTTTTATTATGTTTTCTGTTCTAGTACTTCATGATCAAAATATCCCCGGAGTGGATGAGGATAAAGATCGGCGCGTACCTGAACCGCGAGTTCCGCGCCGAGCATCTACACAACACCAAGCTGCGCGCTCAGGAGCTAGCGCACTAGTACAATACCGTAGAGTTCTGATAAAAATAAGGGATTATCCATAAATTACGTCACACGTTTAGGGAGGGGCGGTGGGGTCGATGGAGTGTGACATTATGTGACAAGGGGTACGGAGGGGAGCTAAATTCCGTGACGTCAGAATATCTATGTGAGCATTTAAATACGAAATTTAAATATTACAATATATTTTATTTTTATTGCATAACAATTTAAATGTAAATAAATTTCAAAACTGCTATTGCAATTTAAAAATTTCTTTTACTAAGATTACCACAGATTTATGGTCCAACAGACTAGGGAGGTCTCTCGAATGTGACCATCTGTGACAAGAAACGGGGGTTGAGTCAAAGAGGGATGAAATTCGTGTGACGTAATTTACGGGTGGTCCCTAAAGGCTATTTTACATTAAACAGTTGTAAAGTGGATTTACTCGTACTTATAAAGATAACTTGTATGCGAGTTTTACACAGTTCACAGTTCACACTATCATTATCATAAGGGATAATCTGTGCCTAATTTTTAGGAGTAATTTTATGATACATTGATATATTTTTATGTAAAACTTTATAGTAAATGCCTGTTTTAAGGCTAAATTATGGTGTTAAAAAGTAAATAAAAATCGAAAATAAATAAATATTAATTATTATTGAATGTTCTGCGATAATTTCGACAATATATGATCATCGAATTTGTCCGTGTGCCAACCGACTCCACAAGTAAATTAATAAATAAAGGCGATTTGAAACAGTGATTTAAATCGCGCAGGCAACTGCCTAGTGCGAAATAGCCCTAAGTCGCTGTGTTGTGATCAATTTAAGTTCAAGACTTTAATATTCTTACTGGATGATTTTAAATAATGTTGATAGTAGGATAATTAGTGTTAGTTGTAAACATAATAGATTATAATATCGGGTTCTTACGGGAGTTTTTTTATAAAAAGTTGATGACAAATGTTCATGTCACAAAAAATGTATGGCATTCAAAAAATATTGCATTGCACATTAATGACATATACGGGGAATGTTGTTCATGTCCCCTTAGTAGCAGAATCTTAGCTATTAGTGATTTTGTCCATTTCTATTCAAATCATATAAAATTAGTGGAACAAGATAAAACATACAATAGGTAAAACGCTTGTATTTAGCATTTATAAATATGGCTATTCGATGAATCTATGAAATAAGGTATTCAAATAAAATGTTATGGGTAAATTTTAGTTTACTAAAATACATTTCTGTTCATATTTTCATTTTTTGCCATAACTATCATAAAGTATTTTTAGTACTTAAGTTGATATTCGTTGTAACATAACGTAAGTAAATAAATTTCTGTTCTACTACATTTTTCCACTTGAATGACAAGTTACGGATTATATGTTTAATTTACACAGACAATGTGATTCATTGTAAAATACATTTTTAAACAAATTTATATCTTGTGTTTTCTTTAAAAACGTAATTTTGTAATCCAATTGCAACTCTGAAAATATTAGTACTAAGGGCTTAGCTGGGATTCTGTGTAATGAGTAGCAGATCAAGAATGATGTCAATAAGTATTTAATTTTTTTATACACAACGTCAACTTCTTGTAAATAATAGATGCATTTTACAGGGGGGGGGGGGGATCGTACAGCTGCCCCCCTCTGCCTATTATTGGTACTCGGTTTACTAATGCTATCAAGACGTTGTTTAAAATGAAATGTACTAGCTATCTATTAGGTTAATAGATAGTAAGTATCTACTCCATGTTATAAACTATTATGATCAATGTATTAGACATTTTCTTTGCAAATAATTTGCTGTTGCTCAAATAATGTTGCTCTGACCTTTGAACAAAACCTGTTCTTTTCATTTAAGGCTCGTTCACATAAGGTCAGCCCGATAGTTAAAGTTTGTCGGCTTTCTGCTTAGGTTATTATTATAAAAAACCTTCCAGACAGATGTTTCAATAAAAATCTACTAGGGTAATAAAATGTAGACTACAAGTCGAAAAAAGTAAAGCTGTCGGACCGACTTGATGTGAACGGGCCCTAATTTGGCTAGTGCAACATACTGAAAAATAATATTTATCAAAATTTGATTCAATCTTGTTGACATAATTATTTGACATGAACATAAATGTCTGAGAATTCTTCTTCATAAAGTCCTCATGTTACCAACATGTCAATGAGCCGACAAAAGAATTAAACTTACGTTAAAGGACTAACATAATTATGAGTAGCCCAAATTTGAGTAGCAAGCTGAAGAGACCTAGTTCCACGTCTTTTCGAGATGTGGAGATCAATTATCGACCCTATGAGAATGAGGTACGTCTATGAATTTTAAATTTGCAAAACACTTTAATCTGCGTTAAAACTTTTCTGTATTTATTATCCCAACATCGAATAAAGACCGCCTACTATACGTACTATTGTTAAAAATATAACCAATGCTATAATTGCACCATTAATTGAACTTGACAATAATAAAAACAGTCCTTTGAAAATAATGTATTGCTGTTTTTAAGCTCAAACATGGGGACTGTGGTCTACTTGCAGATGTGGCAAGTATACCACAATTGTCCGCATTTTAAAAGAAAGTGGATGTAATGGTTGCTGTTAACTGCGTAGAGAAACAAAGTGCAGACTGTCAGACTGTGTATAACCTAACTTATTGATTTCAAAGATCTTTGGACCTTTGTTTAACTGGTAAAGTGAAATAATTTTCAAACCTCTGAATGCAATCTTTAACTAGATTCACGTGTGGTTATAAAACAAGGTATAAATATTAAAAATAGAAATATTTGTTGGAAAAGTTTGGGAGTGCTGATGACTAACCATATCTTTTTGTCCGAAATCCAGCTTCAATTTTCTCTGTGGTGGTCTCGAGAACGACTGTCCGAATGTTTGGAGGGTCTGCCTGACAACACGATGTGGAACAGCTTCATCTGTGTAATGGCGCTGGCGGCGATAGTATGGGAAGCAATTTGCACAGAAGACAACTTCGTTTGTTTCTTGGACACGGTTTATAATGTCCTATACGGCGTCCACGTTCTGAACTCTGCGTATATCCTGCTGAAAGAGCTGGAGTTCTCCGATGTGAATATGATTACCTCTTGTTAGTGTTTTCATTGTTTATTCTTGTAAAATTAGATGTCGCTCGTCGGCCGTTTTATTTAGGGTCACGTCTTCTCTTACCTTGGATGTGATTAAGGAGTTGCTTAGATGATATAGGCATGTCACTGCGAAGCGATCCATCTACTCCGGTTGTAACGTAAAAACTGGACTAACCTAACCCAATCTATCCATAGTTTTTTACTTTTAATCTTTCCGCCATTTTCATGTCTTTCCATCTATTTATAGCAGTGTTAAGTGCTGCCGTTTTCTAGTTGCAAGGATTTTGTAAATGAGACATTCATTTGAGCCGTTCAAACTCAGTTCTCATAGAAAGTGACGCATTTGTAACCACCCTCAGGTAAGTTTGATGTTCTAAGGAGTAGATTACAGATAATCAGTGTCAAGTGGCTACTTACTATCAGGCAAACTGCTAGCTTATTTGCTACTTCTATATTTTCTTATCGAAAAACACTATTCTTAAGCGGATTGATGGCGAAATGTAGAAGTTATAGGTATATAGGCCAATGCTAGTTGAAATGGTTACTTGACTGAAAATGCAGTAAGCACTAAAGCACTTAAAACGTTTGAAAATTGTTTCAGTTGGCTTCATCCTCGACATAATATCATACTCGCATTACTTAATTATATTTGATGATAACGACCATCGACTTTTTAAATTATTCTGCTATTATTTGCGTCTGCATCGACCATTTCGTTTTTTTTGTGAGTATCAAATGTTTTGATTACATCCATGTTCTATAATTCTAGTATACGGCCAAGTCCGAATCGGACTCGTTTACGAAGGGTTCCGTACTATTAAATCTATAAAAACGGCAAAAATATCACGTTTCTTGTATGTGCCCGCCCCCCCCCTTCCGCCTCAAATAATTATTTTCTTCTGTTTTGTATTTGTTGTTAAAGCGGCAAGAAAATGCATCAGCTGTGAAAATTTTAACTGTAAAGCTATCATGATTTATGAGATACAGTCTGGTGACAGACAGACGGACAGACGGACAGTCGGATAGACGGACAGACGGCCAGACTGACAGTCGGGTAGACGGACAGCGGAGACTTAGCAATAGTATTCCACTTTTACCCTTTGCGTAGAAAACCCTATTAATTAAGTCCTGTATTGCCATCCCACCTATATTACGGTTCTAGCTATTTATGCCTTCCAGGAGCCAATTATATTTAAACTAATTAGGTCTTCAATTACCATTCCACCTAAATTACGAGTATTTTATCACTTGTGTGTTTTAGGGTCCCGTAATAATTACAACATGAAGGGAAGCGTTATCGGCACAACACTCATGTACTGTTACATCTTCCTCGTCGTCAGAATTACCTGGGCTTTGGTTTGGCTTAACCTCGACCAGGTCAGAACTTAAAATTTTACGTAAAAGAATGTTTAATTGCTTTTTTTCCTCCAATAAAAAATGACTGAGTTAGGAAGATTTCAAGTTTAAGACATGAGGCATCCATCTTAGTCTTCAGCTGTACAACCTATGTCCTATGTCCGCTGAATGTCCCGTGAATACATTAGACTGGCGTAAGGTTTCTTTTTCCAGTTCGAACGAGATTACTCTGAGAATAAACGCGCTTTGTCCGAAGTCCAGCAGGGGATAGGTCGCCCCGGTGGAAGACAGGAACTCTCCGATGAAGCTGATGTTGCATTCCTCAGCGCTTTGTATATCGTTAACAAGATGTTTATACCTATCGGGTTAGAGACACGCTATGTGTATTTTAGAGGTCGTAGATTTTTAAACGCATCGGTAACGCTATATAAAATAGTATTTCGTGCTCCAGTTTGGTTTGAAATAGCCAGTGTAAGAGATTTTTTATGAAGATATATTTCAGGTTAAGAAAGAAAGACATAGGCATATGTAAGCGCGGGGAGGGGGACCTTCCTTAGCAGAACCTTCTTAGAAGGACGTCTTTTGGTTTTCTTGTTGACAAATATCGCTTTTTCATTTATTCCGACCATACCTTAGCTTCACCCCTTCTGAGATAAAAATCGGAACAGAATCACCCTCCTTAGCAAATATGAGTTAAACCCGTGGAGGTCTTGACGTCATTTTTAACGTCGCGCCGCGTTATTTACACAAAAACCAGCGTAGATAACTAAAACAAAGTTCTGTAGTGCTCCATGGAAAAGTATACAGGAGAAGACAATAATTTATTTAGAAATTCTGCAATGGCTGCATATTGTCGATAACTATCGTGAGATAACGTTTTACTTCTAGTCCATCAGTACCTCCATCGAACGACATCGAGCGCATAGCCTGCCTCTTCATAATGTTCACTGGTTGCCTCACGGTCACCGGCGCGGCCATAGCCTCCTTATCGTTGGTAATCAGCATCTACATGAGGCCTGAAGAGTCCTTTCGGGCGAGGTACCGCCTTATCATGAGGGAAATGGTTAGATTAGTCGTAATTTCACATTGTTTTCTATTAAGTTTTTATTAAACAGATATTATTACAAAATATATATATACGTATTACGTAAGTGATACGTTGCTTTTACTTATGCATGAGCGATATGTTTTTCTCTGAATTCAGAAATATTCCCATGTTCCTTTGAGTTTACGAGAAAAAGTGGAGACGTTCTACAAGATGTATTGGCAAAAGCAGAAGGCAGTCTCCTCTACTGAACTGCTTCCTATATTTCCACCCACCATTCATGCCACCATATATACTGATATATACTTTAAAGCAACACAAAAGGTAAGAAAGGTGATAAAAATATTTTAGAGTGATGAACGTGAATCTTGTGACACCTCTGCCAGTAGCGGCGCGGAGGAGGGGCGGAGGGGCGATCCGCCCCGGGCGCACATTTTGAGGGGCGCCAAAACCAGATTTGGAGGGTGGCAAAAGCAGATTTGGCAACCTTGTCATTTTTGTTGGACGTCAAGTTAGATATTATCGTTTTTTTTTGGTCGTCAAAATTTGTATAATGGGTGGCGAGTTCAACTTCCGCCCCGGGCGGCGTAAGCCCACGCTTACGCAAGCGCCACTGCGTCAGTCATACAGACATACACAGTACGTTCCAACTTACCTAATCCTCAGGGGGAGTAGCGTATGTATTGGCTATCTTCACGAAGACTGTGATCCTATCTGCAGTTAATTATGTACGTCTATGGTCGTGGCCATTTATTATGGTGGACTGCATGACTGCAAAGCTTACCCGATTACAATTTCTAAATCTTTATTAAGTATTTGGATTTAAAAAATCCGTCACCAATTACAATCAGTCATTTTGTCAATAGGCTGAAAAAGGTTTGTAAGTGGCTTGAAAATTTAAGTATGACAAATAAAAGATAAAAACATATATAATTTTCGTGCAGAGTCGAATTCTTCGTGATCTTTCCTATCAATTTTTGTCTGAAGTGGCAAAAAGCATGCACACGATCCATTACATCCCAGGAGATACTATAATTAAGCGATCGACTAAGAAATCCTCCATTATTTACATCACGTACGGTGATATAGAGGTAAGTGTAATTGTTCAATAAATTTTGATATAATTTAAATTTACCGTCATATTGAAATTTGTACCTAATAATATTTAGAACATTACTCATAACTCAGTTATTACTCACGGCACTGCTAGCTTGGGTTACGTTCAATTTCTTATTCAAAAATGTTATGTAAGTTATATTGCAAAATAAAAAAATGTACTTTGAAAATTGCTCAAAACTTGCAACATGACTTACATACAAATTTGACAAAGCTAGATGCTGACAGCAGAAGATGACAGCACTGCCATCTTGCGGATGACACGCGGGACCGTTCTGGCCCCATGTGGGCCTTGCCCCGTGGCAGGCTGTGCCCGGGCTCACGTGGAGATCAGGGCGGCCACGTTCTGCACCGCGCATGTCTTGAAAGCCATAGATCTGTGGAAGACTGTCGTGAAACATGGGATTGATAATCGCCAAGGGGTGATAATTCTGGCTTCGTTTGACGTAAGTCGTAAGAAAAAGTAATATGATATAGATACCCAATGCTAAAATTTTGTTAGAAACTAGCTGTTTCCTGCGGATTCATTCGCGTTGTAATAAATGTATCATAAAAATTATAATAGTTTTTGATAAGTGGATGGAATTTATTAAATAAAGAATGGATGTGACCTTATTATAAATATATTTTTAAAGTATTAACGTTTATATGATTGTTTTGGTTTATTGCGATTTCAAACATACATTTTAATTTAATTTTAGGAACATTTTGATAGAGTGAAAAGACATTACTTCTTCAGAATACCTGATGACGTCAAGTATGTTTCTTTTTTAAACTCCAATTTTTCATAAATTTAAAATTTAAAGACTTCATAAATTTAATTGTAAATTCTCTAGTATATTTTCTCGTCACATTTACAGAAGCCTGAAATGTAAATAGATTTTTAATGTCTTGTGCAGATACAAAAGCAGCATCCTTCACTTCAAACGGAACCTGATGAATTTACAGGACTCGAAGGATGAGCATGGAGAGCCTCTGTTTTCCTTCACAGATGTCATGCTGGAGATTGCTGGCTGCTACGTTAAGAGGAATGTTTGTATAATGGATACTTTTGTCAAAATCATCTAAATTCGTTCAGCCATTCTCGCATGATTGAATAACAAACATCCATGAATATTCAATTTTTTTTAAAGAACTCCTACATAATTATATATTTTACTAAGATTGTCCTGTCAACTATCTCTACGAGCATGTTTCTCGTTAACGGCTAAATTTATTTCAACTCGACTTTTAGACAGAGAGAGACATTATTGGAAGAAATATAAGCTGCTCCTCAACCAAGATTAAACCCGAGCATATTCGTTATATTTGAATTAAACTTAAATCCATCTTCAGCGAACAGATGCGTCTCTGACGGACGAGGCAGACGCTATCTGCCTCCGGCCGACCTTTCCGTGCATCCTTCAACCAAATTCATCGCTGCAATTGGTGTGGCATTCGTTCGTAGCGTGCATCGTCATCGTTGTGTGCCTCGTAAGAACTTTGTTTAAAATTATTTTTATGTTTTCAATTAAGTGGTACATGGACATTTTGTCTTGGATTTACTGCAAACTTGTGAGTATTGGATTTTTATATAAAATAATGATTTTTGATAACATTAATTTCACCGTAAGTTGTTCCTACTTGGTCTAAAAGACTAGAATTGACTTCTTCGTTTAGTACAAGTTACGCGTAAATTCAAAGCCTTAAGCTTATGCTTGCATTGCAGATGTCCATAGGCGGCTAAGGACACTTATCATCAGGTGGACTGCATAGAAATAAACCTTACCTTTTATTTTTAGACGCATCCTTACTATTTGGTGTATAAGAAAGGAGTTTCCCTGGAGTTCAGATTCTATGACTACGTGGTGACCGTGATCTATGTACTCGATCTTATTGTGCATCTCTCTACCGGAGCCAACATTGAGGATGGTAAAATTTTTGTTTGCACGTTACTTTCGAAACGTTTCAGTAAGCTATTCAAACTTTAAATGGCTTACACAAACGTTTTTTTCTTGCAGAACATTGTTTGTTTTGAAATTAGTGTTATTTTACTCTACGGTATTTTAAGTATTTTTTATAACGTCAAAATATTATGTAGGTTTCATATCTGGTTTTATTTAAAATTAGTCTCTATTTAACTTTTTTTTAAAAGGAATACCGATAACGTTGGCTCAAACGTCGTCACAGCAGGCGCGCAGTCGGTGGTTCGTACTCGACGTTGTGGGAACGCTGCCGATCTTTGAGTTTATTGGCGAAGGACATTTTGCCGGCATCAATAAATTGCTGAGATTGCCAAAGGTGCCGTAGGAGTTTGACGTATCTTAAACTTACAGTAGAAGTTTAATCTACCCTCTATTCGACCTTTTCGTGCATCCTTTAACCGAATTCGTTACTATAAGTGGTGTGAATTTCTTTTATGGAATTCTATTGGTAATACGGAAGCTGGGTTTTCCCATTGTCTCAATGGGCCGTAAATGCAGTCCACCTGACGGTAACTGATCACAGCCACCTATAACTGTATTAATAACACTAATAACTTTAAGACACTTCATACAGAACAGAGTTTCTATCTAAAATCAATTACAGATGCCTTGCTGCTTCCAAAGGTTGAGATAGTGGTCTAGTTTAAAATTCAGCCAGCAACTACAACGAAACGCAAGATCTGCTTCACGCTAGAAATAGGTTTGGTGGTGGAACCTCTCTGATAGCCATATTCGTTCTACCTTTAATTTATATAACATATCTTAAAGCCAGTGGTGGATTTACACGTTAACCGTCAGAACGCTAGCCTATTTATTGGCGTGGCCGAAATTGAATTCATCGCCATCTATTTAGAAATTTAAGCCAACGCAACATTTCAATTTTCTTAGAAAATGTTAGAGGAAAAAGAATCGACAAGATATTATTATACTTGCCACCCTTAAAATCTAGGTTTCAGCTTATTCAGTCTTCTGGTAAATCCGCCCCTGGTTAAAGCTATTTATTATGTACCTTATTACCTGCATTAGACTTGTGTATCAGGTATTTCGGGTACTGAAAATGCTGGAAGACGAGTGCGTATACCACAGTAACGTACTCCGGTTCATCTCCTTCTCCTTGATGATACTGATCTTCTGCTATCTCATCGCTGCTTTGCAGCAAGGCTTCATGTGTTTTCAGTGAGTTAATAGATTGTTTGCACAATTTTTCTTAATATTTGTGTAATTGACATTTTATGTATGTATAAAGTGTAGATATGTCGAATTTACTATGTAATGGCGATTTTTTTTGGGTTATGAGTTTGGGGGATCTGCGACTGGAATGTCTTAAATCCAGAAAATTTCATTGACAGTATAATTTAAAGTTATAAGTTGTACAATACAACTCTGCGTGAATTGGGAGGTAATTTCGGTATATTTCACAGGTCTGGATCTATGCGTTTTTTACACTTCTAAACAATAATTTTGTTCTAAGCGTTAGGTTAATCATACGAAAGATTTTTCGTGACTGTTACAGTTTCGAGTATTGTCGAGTATCTAACTTCACTCATTCTCCATTCTGGGAGAAAATGCCCCCAGATGACGAAACTGTGAAGAACAGAATTATGTTCAGTCTCTACTGGTCTGTATCAATGGTCACGTTCACAAGTGAGTATCTTAATATTAGCTCAACGCTGGCCTTCTACTGGGCGTAGAACTCTTGATTGAAAAGATGTGATTACAGTATTCGGTAAGTTGTTCTTATGCAGATAGACTTTATGTTGGCAACTCGAGTCGCTTTATACTTTATAAATAAATGGATGCTTAGGTATTCTGTTCTCAATTCAAAATTATTTAGTAAGTGTAGTGTACACGTATTTGTGATCAGTTTAGTAAAAGTTCACAACCGATAAAGTTTACTAGAAACGGTTCGATAATTTTACCTCTTTCCAGCACACATGGATAGTTGGGGCACGGACAATTGGAATAATGTCATGTATACCATGCTAGTTTTAGAGATATGTATAGTGCTGCACATCTTCATTGAAGCTGTGTACTCTGCTACTATAATGGTCACCACTGCTTTGAGGTACAACTATATATTACAGTATAGGACTTTAGTTCGTTCTCGTTATAAAGAAAGACAGATCCCCTTAACATGCTACATAGAAATTTTATAAAATGTTAACCGTTAATAAGTTATATAAAGTTACTGTTTTTTGTGTTGAAGAGTATTGTATTTTAAATTGTGAACCGTGAAAATTGCATAGCATGGACGTTTATATTATTTCAATTTCATAAATATAAAGATGGGTATTATACTAATTTCATTTGTTTAATGAAATCTTGGTGTTTAAATATATTGTTAACATTGCAGAGAAAACTTCGATGCTGGTATAGAAACTGTCAAACATTTCTTAGTAAGGAACGAAGTAAACCCGCAACTGAGAGAAAGATTTATTACATATTTGCAACTATGCTGGTACAATGATAAGGTATGATATATATTTTAACTTTCAGTTCATGTCATTTTGCTCTCAATGTAAAAAATGGTGGTGTAAAAAAGAGAACAAATGAACGTCATATGGATAAACTGATTACCAAGAAAAAAGACCAATCAGCTGAGTTTCTCGCCGAATTTACTTAGTTGAGGTTGCGTTCCGATCCGGTGGTAATGTAAAAAAAAGTATTGTACTGACAATTTGTAAGTGCCTTCGCAAGCCCATACAAAATAAAGAAATTTCATTGTAAAGAAGCTCGGTAGCGCCAAGAAGCAAATATCTCTTTTAATGGCACGATAGTACATACGTGATCGTGAGTAACGTGTATTCTGATCGCATTTTACTTATTATATATTTTTTCATTCAGGCTTACTCATCAATACATAAGAAAAAAACAATCTTTCACGACTTGCCACCTCATGTGTATCAAGACATTGTAACACGACAAAGAAGCAAGTATATCTTATGTATACCGTTCATGAAGGTATGTCAATATTTGTTGCTCATCATTTGTAGAGAATTTTTAAATCCGGTCATATTTTTTTTTACTAATTCGAAGAAGCAAACGCATGCAGTCAAAAAAAATACATAAATATATACATACATCGATACATCAATTGGACCTTTTACGGCATGTATTATTCCTAAAATAGTGATCTTGGCAGTTATTATGCTAGTAATAATGACAAAAATATTTTAACAGTTGCTTCACAGGGATGATTTGAGAAATGTATCATCGAACGCTAGAATGTTTTACACGGCTCCACACGAGATACTCTTGAATACTGGCGACATTACTAATGAAATGTATGTTATTAAACAGGGCATCTGTGAAGTAAGCAAATAATTAAAATTACTTTATTTTTTTCTAATATAATTTTGAAAATGTAGTCAGAAGAACCCGTTATTTATTAGTTGTAATTAATTTGCATTTAATTTCCCACTCACGTCGATTCAAAATCTCAATCTACTACAATATTCAATTTCAAAATAATTATAGGCTTACTTAGGTACTCCCTGAACATCCCTGTTTTAGAAAAAATAATTATATCATAAAATATTGCTTCCTTCGTTTATTTTTGTCTTTTTTGCCCTATTTATCGATCGACCAGTGGAGACTTCTCTGATGTTTGAAGTTCTTAAAGTACTAGTTTAAAACATGTAACAATTTTTATTTCTTATTAAATAATTTAGCTATGTAAATGTTCTAGATCTTAAGTAAAATTTCTTAATATTTTTTAGATTCTTGATCCCGAAACCAAGAATGCTGTTGGTGAATTAGGCGACCGAAGTCACTTTGGAGTACTTGAATGTTTATTGCGTTAGTTTTCAGAGATATAGTTTGAAATTCAGCAAGAACAATACAATATTGGGTAAATGTAAACAAGTTATTTTATTACACAGGTCTACCAGCATATTACACCATACGAGCTGCAACTCATGTCCAAGTGCTGTGTATATCACTAAAACATTTGCAGAATGCACTAAAAATTCCCAAGATAAATGATGCTATGGAATTCGCTAAAAAGCAATCTGTAAGTTTCAATAGTTTTAATTATATGTAAGTAACAAAATCTCATTTATAATTTGGGAGCTGATGTTTTAATTTAATATTATCTATCTGTAAGATTGCAAAATGTGATATTAAACTAGGGGAGGGTTTCACAAATATGAATCAGCTGTGACCAGGAGGGGAAGGGGTCAAAATGTCGGAAAATTCCTGTGACTTATTAATGGATGGCCCCTCATCTTACATGTTTAATGACGAAATGTCGGACCCATTAATTCTAACGCATTTCATGCATCATTTTTTTTATACATTTGTTGATATATACAAGCTCCTAAATCCATAAATTTTATTAATGTTATGTTTTATGCTTATCTATAGACCTTATTAATGATATTAAAATATCTAAAGGATTATTTTCAGGAGTACAATAATTTACAATTGCGTCGTGAGAGATTTGTGTCTTATAGACCTGAAAGACCAGCGCCAAACACTGAGCGATTTCGTCTTCCGAGGAAACATGAACAAGACTCTGCATTTCTGCAGCCCTTCAACAAATTGGGTTTTCTATCAGTTTTAAGGTATGGCTGTTCAAGACAAATAGGAAAATTTTAGGTTTTATATTTTTAAATCTATAATTTGAAATTTTTTAGGTTTTAAAATTATTAAACACTTTCATTCTCATATTAAACACCTAATATCTTCATTTTTCCATGTTATGAAAACTTTGATTTTTGCATTTGGCGACCAATAATTATCTGAGGTGATTATGACTATTTTTCGACTCTCTCTCCACTTTTGCTAAGGTGTCGTCGATTTATGTCGTGACCTACCCGACAAATATGTTATGGTACTTGAGATTGCTTGAGATGCGATCTAAATCTCAGCCCTTCCCCTTGTCGTCTACTTTCAGATACATCTTCCCCCGTTTCACGATCCGTCCCGATGGCCGATACCTTCTCCACTGCGAGTGGGTGCGTGCCGTGTGCGCGCTGCTCTCAGCCATGGTGTTCCCCGGCTACACCTACCTGGTGCTTCAGTATCCCTGGCTCGGCCCTATTACTCTCTTATTGGACTTCTCTGCATATTTTGACGTGTAAGCTGTTACGTTATTCAAAGGTTTAATATATACTAGAATATATTTTATTTACAGCTATAATCTACAAATAGGATTCTCTTATTTCGAAATATGTATAAATGCCTTTATCATCTGTTTAGATGACAAAATTCTAAATTGTTTTGCTTTTACTTTAAGGGAACACCAATCGTATTGGTAGTGTTTATGTTCACGTTACATTTTACCTATTTAATTAATAATTTATTTCTAAATGAAAGAAAGCATTGTGTTATATTATTTGCGACCTTGAATTCCCATATGGACTTTCAGGTTTCAGCGGATGCTCGTGGGCTACTTTAACGATAAGGGCATCTTAGTGTATCATCCTTCGAGCACCACCGCTCACTACCTCAGGGGCGCCTTCCTAATTGACATGCTTGGTTGTCTGCCATTGGAATTTCTGGAGTCAAATTGGAGGGATTCATTTCGTAATGATTCATTTATTAAACTCATTACTTTGAACGCATAAACGATTCCATGTAATAGTGTAGCTTATACACGCGGCTTCGCTTTGGCTAATTTTAGTAACGTAAAGATTATCCTATGTGGTAATCCTGGTGATAAAATATATGTGTGCCATATTAAAGCCAAATGGAAAGTTTTTCGTAAAATAGTAACAAATCCATCCATCCCATCAAATGTTTACCCAAGTGCATCAGAAGGAGGACAGTGTTTTTCGAGTGTATGTATGTATGTATATAATAATAATAATGTATGTATATAATAATAATAATGTATGTATATAACTACTTTGACACGCTCTACAGACCAAACAGCTTGACGGATTGTAACAAATGGCACATCGTTGTTATCGAATTATTATTATCGAATCGTCAAATATGGCGCTCGTGAAGATAAAAAGGAGGGAGAATGGTTTTTTATTCTCATTACAATATGCTGGTTTGCTGTAAAATAGAAATTCACAAAGTGTATATTATGATACTTTATAGAAAGCATTAAATTTAATAAATGATTATAAGAACGAAATATCCGACTGAACAGAATGTGTATTTTTCACATACCTGAGTAATTATGTTTTCAGAGAATAGATACAGGATAACCACGACGAGGCAGGTGCTAATGCTGAACAGACTCTTGCAACTGTATAGAACACCAAATGCGCTTCAAGGTCTTGCGAAATACTTACGACAAGATATATTGCTTGTGTTAGTATTATTTTTGATAAATTAATGTTGTTGGGTTATAATTTAAGTTAGTTTTTGCGTTTACAGTTACGCTGATATTTTCATTAAATTATAAGTTACTGTCGAGACCACTTACACTCACGCCATGCTTGTTCGCTACTACAATTTTTCATTTAATTAATTAAAATCTATGTTATGCTTCAGGGTCACAGCAATTCCTATGTACATGGCCCTCATAAACGTTTTAACCTGCTTTATGGTGATGTATTCAACAAAAATTTTCTTCTCTTTGGACGACGGGGAATGGCTCATAATACCACGGAATGATAAGGGTGGCTCCTGGCTTTACCTGTTTAAAAATAGTCGTGAGTTTACATATAATACAATATGTTACATGTACTCTCACGCACGTTAACTTTGCAAAACATGTAGGTCGTATCGTATCAGTCGTATATTTACAGGAATATAATAATATACTTATGAATATTTTAGATAGTATTGTATACCTCTTTCTAGCACTATACAGTTTTTAAGTTTCGTTGGAATGGCGAGGTTGCCGGCTCACTTATAGTGAGGCGAGAATCTTATCCTTCCTATCCCTTAGTAGTACCATCGAATCTGTGATTGACTTTAGATGAAAACCTAGTACTATTTGTGGGCTTACGCCGCCCGGGGCGGAAATTGAACTCGCCACACATTATACAAATTTTGACGACTAAAAAAAAACGACAATATCTAACTTGACAACTAAATGCAAAACAAAAAATGGCAAAATCTAACTTGACGACCAAAAAAAAAGACAATATCTAACTTGATGACGAAACAAGGTTGCCAAATCTGTTTTTGCCGCCCCCCAAATCTGTTTTCGCCGCCCCTCTAAATGTGCCGCCCGGGGCGGACCGCCCCTCTGCCCCCCCCCTCGCTACGCCACTGTGTGGATAGCTTGCTCATTTGTACTGCAATCCTTAATAAATAAAATATGCTTAATTGTACAAAAAAAGTGCTAATATTTCCTGGCAAAAAATAATAGTCTCCGTGATAAACTGTGTGAACATAAAACTTTAAAATATCAAATCTTTATTTTGTTATTTTTATTAACACCAGTTCGTTATGACATCATGGAATCCCCTGGTAACCTGCACCTCACCTGTTTCTTTTGGGTCATTTACGAGACCACGTCGACCGGGTACAACTTCATAAAACCCTCGAACTTACGGATCATGGAAGTACTAATAGCCGGCATGATTATCGGTAAGTCCCCCTTTGTTTAGCGTTATGGATAAGAAATTTCTGGATCTGGATACGGATAAAGGAATAACACTGGTATCGGATACGGTTACGGATATGTATTTTTTTCGGATTATCCGTTAGTTTCGGATAATTTCGGATATAATATTTTATTTTATGGATATAATATTTTAAGGAATTTCAAACGTAAACTACAAATATTACGATATGATTACAGATTTTTATTTCGCGTCTCCGATAATTTCGGTTACAGTTACTAAGCTCCATAATATCCCTGATTTTAGTATTATCAGATTTACAGTATAACGCTATAAAATAAGACACCAGAAAATTACTCTTTTGATAATGATTAATTTCCAATTATGTTTTTCTTATTCGTTTTAAAATTATAATGGCTCTGTCCATAGCCAATCACCACACCTCTCCTCGCCTCACCTTACTCCCCTCGTCACCGCACCTCACCATATTAGAGCATCTCACCACCGCTACGTTACACATAGAAAATCGACTATCGTATATGTATTTATATCCGAAAAATATGAAAGTAAGTTCATATTTGTCGTCAACGATATGATCCCATTGCTGAGCACGGGTCTTCTCAGGCTGAAAGGGGTAAACTCTTATCTCAGGCAGGGGATACCGTAGCTCTATTCAGGCCCCGAGCCTGCAGGGGCAAAAGTTTTAAATATATATGTAAGAAAAACACTTATAACAATTACTAAATTTTATTAAAAAATAATCTTACTCCATTTATTACAGACTGATGAATGCTCGACTTCAATCAATTACTTAAAAGATCTAATACAATACTAACATATATAATCCCTTTATAATTTTGCAGGGGCTTTGATCGTCACTTACTTCTCTGTGCGCATTATCAGTATACGCGCGAATGTGAATAAGCTACTGGCTTCCTTCCAACAAGATATGAAAGATATGGCCGCTTTTATGAAGAGGG
This sequence comes from Cecropterus toxeus, assembly GCA_018249875.1. Classification (NCBI taxonomy): domain Eukaryota; kingdom Metazoa; phylum Arthropoda; class Insecta; order Lepidoptera; family Hesperiidae; genus Cecropterus; species Cecropterus toxeus. Next base: position 25,713 of record DWNE01000006.1, read on the forward strand.
AGCATCTAAGTCATGATCTACAAAGGTTGTGATCATTCATGAATGTCCCATCACATGTTCATATTGTAGAATAATCTCTTATTAATTAGGCCATAACTATTTGGTAGACATCGTTCAGTATATCGCCCCGCGTAGCATATACGGTACGAAACATATCAGTATGTATGACCACTGAATACTTTCAAGTTTTAGCGCTCTCCCGATAGAAATCAAAATGATTATTTCTGATCTAGCTTTGAGTGGTTTCACATCTTTCAATATATTATTATAATAAAAAAACAAACCGAGTTTCTTCGTAAAGTGCTCCGTGTAAATATTTTTAAAATCATATACTTTGTATTTTATTACTGATGTACAAAATTGCTATAATGCAAATTTATAATCATTGATTAATTACGACATATTTATTACATATATTCTCGGTACTGGAAAATCCTGATGTGGCTGTATTTGTGTATAAAGCGTGAATAATCTTGATATTCCGGGTAAAGATAGACCGGGCAGTTGATTACTTCATTGGCGGTCGGTAGTGGCTAATTTTTCGCGTTTAATCGGTAATTAAAAGTGTAATATTAATAAATAATAAAGATGAGAACTTCCAGTTGGTTGGGAACTATTTAAATAAAAATTAACGACGTTTGGCGACTGGCCAATATCAGCAATTTAAAGCCAACCCAATTGAATATTGACGGTTGCATCAGGTTTCTTCTTTGTGGGCCGTGCTATGGATGCTATCGTGTCATAAATCCTCGCTAAGAAATTTATTTCTTATATCTATTATTAAGAGTGTTTACTTCATTATCGATCAATCAATACAATCAAAAATCACTATAAATAGAACGTCATCAAAATAGATATTCAAATATCATGTTACAGCAAGATCCCCTTATGAGGATTCATTTCTATCCCAGCATGATGGTGCTCGAAGCAGCTACGTATGTATCTACATACATAACTATTTCGAGTTAATTATTTCCAAGAATATTAATTGGTGCAGACGTATCTATTAATATTCTTAGAAATAAATTAATTTTCATTTTTCAGAGAAGTAATGGATTACTATATGAATGACTGGGAAAAAATGGGCGGCACGGATTACAGGAATATTTTGAAACTATGCGATCAAGTCACATTACGTTCTGACGCCATTCTGAATATATTTGGGCCGTCTTTTATGATGGTATTTATAAATTTTAATATGTTCCGGGTACTCACAATATGCGATTTTTGAATTCCTTTTTGCCGACATTTCGATCCAGTTACGTGGATCGTGGTCATGGTGTAACTCATATCGTGAATACCCGTAAAATATTAAAAATGTATCGATTCCGCGATATTGGTAGTCTGGAATCAGATATTTAGGTATAATATACTAATTGTATGTTGTCGTAGAAACAAAAATACATGATATCTGCTCTTGAAATAGAAAATGCTTTTACTGTAAGCTTCAATGCAATTGAAAAATATGTATAAATCAATTCATCTACAATGCTTTGACGTCATATCTTAAATAGATCATATCAATGTTTTGTTACTAAATTATCTGTCTTCACGTTTTCGAGCTCAGTTTTAAATAAAGTCGAAGTAACATAATTTTTGGTTTTAAAATATTTACCTAGATGAAATTGTGCTGCCCACTCGATGGGAATCTTAAATCATCAGTAGTTTTTACAATATTGCTTCACCGCTGTTCAGTATCGTAATGTTTGTAAAGGTAAGATCAATTTTATTTACGTCCGTCATTCATCGAGTTATTTTCGGTGGTTTCCAACGTTTTTGTTCGAGTGTAAAGTACGAAGAAACTGAACGGAAGATTTCATTGAGATTTTCGATGTCGATTGTGTTTTTATACTTTAAGGCCCGTTTTCAAAATGCAACAGAATAATTTTCTTATTTACTATTTATGCAGTTATTATAACTGAATATAATTAGCGTAGACCATTATTTCACTATATTTTCTTAGAGATATTTTTTTTATAATAGCATCCAATTAAAAAAATATATATAATCTCTATTGACTTTAGTGTCCCATTTTGACGCAATGTGATGTTTCCTTGCTTCGCATGATGGGGCGTGCCGTAAGAAGCTACCATTTCCTTAAGGGCACAGTGATTGTAGAGAAGGATGATGTAATTGGAGATATCTACTTTGTGGATCGAGGTAGCGTTGAAGTTACACAGGATGAAGAAAATGTTGTAGTACTTGGTAAAGGCAGGTGGGGTTTCACGTTTTTTAGATTAGTTGTATTTTGTCGAACAAATTAAAACTGAACAAAATTGGTAGGAATATAACTTCCAGAGTTTTTGTTGAAGTGGCAAACGAACATGTAGTCCTCTACATAACGTAGACCACTGCCGCTCAATTGTATACCCACCTGACGTCGCTCATATATGTTGAGTTTTACTCTTCGTTACCATACGCTTCTAACTAAAACTCAGTATGTAGTCCATAACGTTGCGTTATTAGGCAGAAAAAGTGCCGGTAGTACCTCCAGATTGGAAACGAGGATTCCGAGAAACCCTTAGAATTTGATTTCTAGACAAAATGTTTAGAAAATTAAAGTATTTTCCTTGATTATGAAGAAGTATTTGGTTGGTTGCAGTATATTTGGTAACTTGAAAGGTCCCTCTACCATCCGATATCCCCTATGTATGACGGCGACATCGAGGGTACATCTCTTACAGATGAGTGCAGAAGTCTTCCATAGCATAATAAAAGAGTTTCCAAGTGTGACCGAACTTTTGATTAAGTATAGGCCTAAGGACGAGGTACTTATCTTTTAAACTCAAACATATTTTGTGTCTTACCGTATGATATGTAATCGGTAGTGTCCGACCGAAGTCGCTTATTCGGCTATCGTACCCAACCCAATCTACGGCTAAAGACGAAGTTGGATGTTTAAAAAATATAAGAAAATCAGTTCCAAATTATCGAAAAGTTTGAATAACTTTTGTATATTAATGTTAATGGTGATTATGTATAAACAACTTCCAGAGCTGATTAAACTTACATTGCAACTGGTAAAAAATGATAGCATTTCGAAATAATGTGAATTTCAAACATAACTGGCAAAGCCTGTTCTATATGAAGTTGCTTACAAATGTCCATGGGCATCAGTGACCACTTACCATCAGGGGGGCTGCTTGCTCGTTTGCTTCTTCATATTTATAAAAAAAAGCAAACCCACTACGCCCACATCTCAATCGCGGTGTATTGCATTCGTTACAGTTTGTAAATTTTTCCTTTCGCTTAAACCTTCGGCTTCGGCGAAAACTTTGGCCCGTTTTGGCCGAATCTGAAGATTTCGCCGATGCTGGTTTTTTGGCCCAAGGTAGCCGAAACTGAAGGTTTAGTCGGACACTAGTAATGGTCAAATCTGATTTCAGAATTATATAGAAGGGATACCGCAAACCGTTACGTCTGATCACACTCGTAAAAAGCACAGCATCATTTCACCTATAGTTGCCCGTTATCGAATGATATTAAAATACCTTCATTTTAGAAGTCCAATTGTCCACGTTTATTTCATAATTGTTTCACTGAGCTGTATCTACGCTGATGTCTACAATGCTGGCTTCTTAGATAATAGATTTGCGCTTATAATAGCGTTATATGCACATGATTTTGCATTTTACTGGAAATTTCTTATTCATTTCCTATCGCCTTATGTTGCTGAGGAAGATGAAGATGTCACTGTGGAGCTTTTGGGAATTAGAAAAGCGTAAGTAACGTATCAATAATAACATCGATAAAGCCTATATTCTATGTATAAATCTCACAAATTTTGGATCTATTTCTTGCCAATAAAAAACATTAATAATTTTAACATACATATTGATTCAAATTAACCTTTCAATTAGTTCAGCTAGTTTAGTTCGCAAAGGTGACATTATAATTGTTACGTTACAATACTAATTGATATCTAGTATTGTTATATGTTGTTGTTATATGTGTAATTAATTAATTAGTAAGTAAGTTAAAAACTGCCACTCTATGGCATTGGCAATCCCTGTAATGATAGCTGTGATGATAATAAATTAATATATAACTTCCCAAGTTATCAATTATGCCATGTATCCTAAAACAGTATGCTCTTTGCAACTGCTTTATTGTACTTTATTGCGTTTTATGACTTCTACGAAAACTATTAAAAATTTTGACCATGACTTTAATTTATAGATACTTCACAACAGAGTTCAAGATTGATGTTCTATCTTGTTTACCGATAGAGCTCTTTTGCTTCCTACATAATGGAGATTCCTGGTTGCTTTTTGCTTGGCTGCGTTTAAATAGACTTTTAAGAATTGTAAGCATTTAGTGTATTTCATAGTAGTAGCAGTGGTTTTTATAATTGAAGTTATATAAACTATAATTTATATTTACAATATGATCTAATAAAACTAATATTATAAATGCGAGTTTGTGAGCAGGTTTGTGTGTCTCTTACCCTTTCTTACAAAAACTACAGGTCAGATTTCGCTGTTTGGCCAAGTTTAGAACCTGGATTAACATACAACATAACAATAACACATGGGACACTCATTATCTTTGTAAACGTTACCTTAGCCCGAATCTAAGTAATACATTAATTATTTTTAATGAAGCATTTGTTGAAATTTTAATTATAATAAATTCATCTTAATTTGATTTTTTAATTCAATGCTTTTTCGTCTTTTTCTTTTTTAGGTAACAGTGTATAAATGTTTGAAGCTCTACCACAAGCATTATTTCATCAACCTGACGATCACTACGGTGTTCTCCGTTCTTATATGGTCTACCGTGTTCATCCACATTACTACCTGCCTCTGGTACTTCATAGGGACCGTGGAGGAAGCCGTTGAAACCAAGAGCTCGTGGATCTATGACGGTTGGAACTATTGTATAAATTTATTAGTATAAATTTATTGTACTCATTAATCGTAGCGCGATATTTTGAATAATATAATAAGTCCTGTGACAGAGAGATTATTTTTTTGCTATGCCACTTCTGGTAAGATGACGATCGGCGTGGCGAAGCACTCACAATATCGGCCTAAAGAGGTTCCAGTTTCGATCCCTGGCCCGATAGATATTTAAAGGATATATTTAGATTTCTGTTTTTGGTGTGTGTGTTCGTGGCACCCACGACACAGAAGACAATTTTAGTGTAAGGCTGTGAATATAAAAAACATTAATATTCATTAGATGCGAAAATAATATTCTGTCGTGAAGCGTTAAAATGTATGTCTAATTAACATGAAACACATGGATCAAATATACCTTCTAATAGAAATATCCACTGCGAATATCATAGATAGTATTAGTACAAATTACGGTTGAAAGAATAAACAGTTAGCTATATTATATAATTATAGAAGGGCCAGTTAACTAGAATATCGAAAGCTGTGGCTATCTTTTATTTTTCCATAACTGTTCATTTCTCTTTTAATGAAATCTGTTCATATTTGACTGTGTTCGGTGCTAGCATTACAATTTGTGCTGCAGATGACGGTAACAGTTGGTGTCGAGGCAAATATGTGTGCTCTCTATACTTTGTACTTACCACATTTACACAAAATGGAGTCGGTGATATTCTGCCAAAGAAGAAAAATGAGGTATTCATTTTAGAAATCAATAATTATCTTAACCTACTTTGTTCGTGGTCGAAAACATTTTGGTGAACGATGTTGTAACTAACAAACCTTATTGTACTCGTGTCGATAAAACTTCCATCAAAATTTGATCGAAGGTCCTCAATATAAGTTTGCATGACAGTAAAATTTTAAATCTTTGTTTAAGTATTTACCTTTTTATATTATGTAACTAGACAGACAGACTATTCAGTTTTAACTATGATTTTTTAATTTGAGTTTGTAAGTCAGTAAGATCACAAATGCCATACGATTACACTACAAAATTTTAAATAGAGCTCAGTCAGTGCTTGTCATATTGTTTCTATTTTTTCTTTTATAATACCTTTTCCTGTCAATAACAAACTTAACAATAGAAAAAAGCGAATTCGGTCCAGCCGTTCACGCGTGAGGCCGTGACAAAAGGAAACGTTGATTATTTTTTTATATATGTATACAGAGAAATTCAAATTTTCAAATTTAATTTCATTTATTGGAAATGCGATTGAAATATTATATATATAATCCACAATTAGTGAGTATTTCGAGGTGTGGCTTGTTGTGGTAAATGAATGACATGAGATAGAACACATTTTGCGGCTAAATCCGTATGCGGCTGGCAAACGGTCAAAAACAATACGCGCACAGCGACCGGTCGCGATTGTTTTCTGTTTATGACGTTCTGGTGCCGTAAATGCTGGATTTTACTTATTTTTCTCGTGAATTGATTGTTTCTGTACGCAATTTAAATGTACTTTCATTGCTTCGAATGGTCCCGAAAATAAATCGAGGATTCCACTGTAGAATATTAATCGGTGACTTTAGTTACCTACATTCGGAATTTATTATGGGTAATCTTGCTTTGTACTTAATCGTATTTATAAACAACATACCGAAAAAAATACAAAAATAAATAAGAGAACAACATTGACATTGTTTGTAATCCATCCATCAATTTTTTGAAGTCCACTGCTGGACATAAATTGTCGCCACTCCAGCTGGTCTAGTGCTTTCTAAATCTAGCGGTTTCCGCTTTCGTCTTCAGGTCATCGGTCCGCATGGTCGGGACCTTTATGTGCCGATAAATGTTACAGATTTGGTGGAACTAATGTCACATTCTCGCCTTATAACATTCAATGATCATTTCGAGATGCTGTGTTCTAGTTAGATTATTGAGTCCTCAGGTACAGAAACACGACTGATGGAAGTAAAATACATTTTGAAGTGTATATATAAATCCATAGACTCCAATGTCGTTTGTTATTTTAATAAAAATAAAAAAAAACCTTTCTTGATTGTCTATTATGTAACGTATATTCGTATTGTTTTTTTTATTTAATGATGTACTTCCTTTCTAGGTAATATTCGTATCCATCCTGCAAGTGGTATCGACACTCGTTTACATGATCTACGTGGGAGAATTCTCGAATCTAATACAGTATCAGTCCTTTAGATCATTTAGCTACTACTGCAAGTACTTGGAGCTACAGGTTTGTTCTCATGAACAAGTATTGAAGCTAATCATACTATTTATGTCCAAAATTTATTTCCAAATTAATTCCAGAGGTTTCTTTCGTATGACACAACTGATCAACTTTTTCCTATAACGATCTCAGTAGCGTAAAATAAATCAGCTAAATTAAATTATAATTAAATCTATGAACATACCACACTCGATTTTTTTATTTGATATACTAATAACTGACATACTTATTCTCTTATTTTATAGTAATTTTCTAACGATCATTAATACGACTTGCAAACCTTAACAAATTGCAATAAACATTTTTATTTTTGCTAGTTTAAGGCAAGAAACTGGAACTAGGTTTTTTGGCCATCTATACAAATAAATTTTCTATTCTATGGTACAAAAATATTAATTTATTTTACAAAGAAAAAAAGACTACCGCTGCTGAGTTCCTTGCCGGATCTTCTCAGTTTAGGTGTTGTTCAGATCCGTTGGTAGTGTAAGACAGAAAGATATTTTAAGTAATAATGTGTATATGCTCCTGTAGGTCTATACATAATAAAGACGTTTCATTGCATTATTTTATATCTCTACTGTGTTTTTGTACATAGAATGTGACTTTCAGGAATTTCTTAAAAACAACCGTGTGTCCAAAAACCTTGTGAAGATGGTGAATAAGTACTCGCTTCATCTGTGGCGGGAGTCCAGGGGTGTGCAGGTGCCCAACTTCTTGGAGAGTGCACCCAACTGCCTGAAGCTTAAAGTCATGTCGGCTGCTTACCTTCATCATTTGACAGAAGTATGGAATTTATAGAATATTTTTTGAAGTGGAACTTAGTTTTAAAATCATCGTGATTTGAAATTCGAAACGAAAAAGCCTTAGGAAAGCAGTTATCGGTGCTACAATAGATGGCGCTAGAGAAGTCACCTAACGGCATTGCAGCGTGTATAAGTTCTCAAGTTGTGTACCTATGTGCGGAAACAGATGTTCAAATTGGGTTGCAGTGATTACTTAATCGATTTTTAAAAAACCATAAGTCTTATACCTTTATTCTCAGAAATATTCTATATTTATTTTATTATTCATTATTATTAAATAATAATGAATAATAAAATATTTTAGAGTGTATGGTATTTAAATGCCTTCTTGCAGACGTATATTATTGAACTCGTTCTTGGGACAAATATTTTTGCTGACGTGCCCATAGTCATATATTTATGCTTGTGACTATACATAGGTTTTTCCTAATGAGTATTTTGAAACTAGTCACTGCATCTGCGTGTATCGCAGTGGGCGTTGGTGTTACACAAGAAGGCACTGCTACCCTTCTCCTGAATTGTTCTGAATTGTGATTTATGGATCATAATTAAGATAATATTATAAAAAATGAAAAATATTCATCGACAAGAATAACCGGGTCATTTACTTTCATAATGGTTTTTTTACAGCATTACATTTTCGAGTGTTGTGAGCCAGCATTCCTCCGTCAACTAGTTGGATATTTGAAATTGTACATTTATAATAAAGGTATTTATGTATCTCCATTCATAGGCTATAGAACCAATAATCCATAATGTTCTTTATAATTTTGATCTTTATGTTTGAAATAATAAAATCAAGTCTATTTAAAGATCAATAACACTTCAAAATGACAAATGCTTACTGAATCCAAAATGATTCCAGAGACTAATACTTGATAACGAATGTGATGATCTATTAAAAATAAATTTCGATTTTACTTTCTTAATTTAAGGAACGTACGTGGTTAAACAGAATGAGATAACTAATGCCATGTACATACTACATACCGGACGTGTGGTTGCAACATGTGAAAATGATACATCGACGAAGGTCTATTATACTGGAGAATTCTTTGGTTTGGTAACTATCTAACGTACGTTTTCGTAACATTTTAATTTTTAATGCTACATTTCAATTATTTTCACGCTTAATTTTTTAGGTGCATGGATTAACTCACGATTATCCACATACCCATTCCTATCAATCCATTAGTAACTCGCAGGTTCTCACCCTTCGGTTAGAGGACTGGGAGTATCTTTTAAACCATTTTCCGAAGAGCAAGGAGTGTATTTACAAATCCCTAACTTACGACGATAGGCCTGATACTACTAAAGATAAACCAGCAAAACGAGATCGAAAAGTAACGATTGTTGACGTTGAAGCAGATTTTTTCACTATTTCAAAAGATCAAATGAAAACATCTGTGAATGATTTAAAAAGTCATACCCACCTGAAGTTATCCTCTGAAGAGGGTGAGAAGAAATTAACAGAAATATATGAAGATTCATCACAATATTATTCCAAATCGAATTTATTATTGACAGATAACTTAAAATCAAATGGTAGTGTAGGCAGAACATATTCCGAAGTAAAAGAGTTAGACAAAGGATCTGGTCAAATGTCTACATTATCATCCGAAGTCAAGCCGAGTGATAGCCAAGGATTCGAACAAATATCCGCAAATACAAATTTATTATCTTCTTCACTAAAACTAGAAAATCTAGAAACCGTGTCGCTAAATGAGGATTATCTTTCTATTAGTAATTTATCGCTTGAGGAGATAACATCAAGTACTGGTAAACTTGAATTAATTGCAAAAAGCGTGGAAGATCACATAGATGAAACGTATGATCTTAAAGCTTCAGTGTCATATGGTGAAACAGAAGAAAATGAATTTAGAGAAAAACCCGAAGAGCCAACGTCTACATCTTTGTTAAGACGTTTCGTGCATTACGATAACGATAAAGACCATGATTCTGATTTGATAAACAACATTGAAGAAAATCTTCCTAGTAGAGATAGAGTTATGCAGATAAACAATGTTGTAGAGAAAAATGATACAGTTCCAGAAAATGTGGAATCTACTTCCTCAAATCACAGCGATAGTGATACGTCCATTACTGAAAGACGTAAAAACAAAAAAGAAAAACCGTCTAAATAAATCATATAATTGATAAAATTTCTAAATATACTCCTTTGGAAAATGAATAAAAATAAAGTTATTGCGATAATGTAAAAAATATAAAATATCACATAGCTTTTCAATCAGTCCCTGCAATACATACTAATTGGGTCAAAACAAAAGTCTTATTTATACGTCATCCAATCCGGTTCAAAAGATGTTCATTCACAGATGCAATCCGAACTAAGCCGAGCTTATCAATTACCAGGCGTTCATTGGAGAGTCGCCAAGATACAACTATTTCGGCATATCGTTAAGAGTGAGTCGTTGGGCCTCCAACCGGCCGAAGTCCAGTTTTATAGGAATGCTATTCTCGTTTTTTGATATGTTCTATCACGGCCCAACAAACATATATCAGGAGTCTACGTGCCAACAATTTCTGATTGAAAGCTATGTCATCGTTAATGTTTATGTTGAGCATTTGCTTTTACTAATTTACTAATGTTCTCATTAATTACATTATTATCTCGGAATACGAGTAGTAAATATATGTATTTTATTTTAGCATTAGCTTTTATTTTCACACTTTTTGTTTTTCTTTCTGTGGAGCATTAGAAATACATTCAATAACAGGCAACAGGAACTCGAACGTTTACTGTGATAACTAATTTGCAAAAGTAAGCGTCCATTGGGGTCTAAATTGTGAAACTATCCTTTCCATATGATGGTTATATTTAGCAGTGGCCTTCTAAGTAGTACCAAAATACATTTCATTATCGGTATTTCGTTAGTTTGATAAATATTTATAACAGGTGGAGAAATATTTTTTCTTAAAATATATAGCGGCTTAAATTAAGCGTCAAGATCAAACAAGTGCTTAAAATATTTCATAATACTGAGTATTCGGTATAACGGCCGCTCCAGCTGCGAAAACTCATCCACTATAAATAAACTCTGCATACTCAATAAATGTTTTAATTAATCTCTACATCTACAAGTACAAATTTATCATGTCTTTATTTGATTGCGAATCTTAACTAATTTTTAAATTTTTCTTTGATATATAAGCTAGATGAAATTACCAAAATGAAAATTTTATTTAGTTTAATGTACTGGGTATAAATTTAAAGGCGCTGTAGATTAAAGAAGTAAATGTTATTTTGTAAATACTGAAATACCGTGCAAAGAAATGCATACAGATGAACCACGTTTGTAATCTTGTGAAATAAAGAGCTTGTCTTCTTAAAAAAACTTTATTACAAAACTCTCTTAGTTCTTAACAACGATGACATTACATATTGAGATTATTTGCACTAACCACTGTTGTAAGGTACACATTCTCATTGAAGTTACTATGCCGTTCATTAGTTGTCTTTCTCGTTTTAAATTTACATTTTTATTTTAGTTTTTTAATTAAATTGGAATGCCCAGCACTGGATTCGTTCTCGGGTTTCAGTTTAAAACATGTTAAATGTTTTTCAACGACGGTTTCATTTAGATTTCTTCAGTTTCCATGAGTTTTATTGTGGCAGGTGTCATGCTCATTTCGAATATCACTGGGTACTGCATTGCTTAGCTTAATATTAACTTAGCTACTAGTATTACGGTTTCTTAAAGTTAACGTTTTTTATAGCGTTTAAACTCCAACTCATCCATTGGTCTCTCGTGTTGACTTAACCCGATGGCATCTGGAATGAAAAAAAAATGTACTGTAAACATAGAATTGTCTAGTTTTTTGTAACCTTGTTTGTTATTGGCTGTGACGACCTCTATGTAAAATTCAACAATGATTACTTTAGTTGAAAACATTATAATGTTGCCTAATAAATGTCATTAAGATTTGATTGACCTTCACTATTTCAAACCTCAAGCTTCCTTCAAGGCAAGGCCTTCTACGTCAATAGTCCCACTATAATCCTTGGAATCCTCGGCATATTACATAATTATGTACTAACATTAGCGCACACAAAATTTCTTATTTTCTGATCAGTCATTCGGATTTCGGTTTAGTCAAAACACGATTCTATGTAATAATAATTATATCTGTGTGGTGTAAATAGTAAATAGTGTAAACAGTAACCATTGACATCAGGTCGGGTTGGACCTGATAAATTAGTACTTGATACTTGTATTCTGTAAGAGTCTATATAGTCTATAAGATACATACTTCAAAATAAAGAGATTTACTGATAGGCTAATTAGCGCGGGATTTTTGGTGATTAATTTAACACGATGAATGACTATCGCAATGAATTAAGTTTGTTTATTTTGTGAGTTTCAACTTGATAAAATTTGGGACGATAGTTGATCTGTGTAATTTTCATGTAGATGATGCTAATGAAATGTACTTTATATAAAACTTTATCAACGCAGCTATAGCTTCCCGTTTTATTAAGCGTGAAATATGAGCTACTCGGATGCATGATTATAATGTAGGCAACTACGTCGTAGCTACAGATATTTTACATTATTTTTCTGATAATGCGAAAATAATTTCGTTTTTAACGTTGGACGTAATGTGTGGGCCTCCCACGTGCGTTTACAATGTGACTTGCACATTGTTGCCAGCACAAAAATAGATAATTAATATTTTTGAAAATAAAAGACAATTGCAATAATGCATGTTATTGTTGAATAGCAAATTTTAATGCGCCAAGTAAATGGACGATTGATGGATGGTGAAGAACTTATGGACGCATAGTGATGAAAAGAGTAGACGCAAAAATAGGGCGAGGGAATATTTTCTTGGAAATATAGTTGCGACGTTTGCCTCGTCTAAGTTTATTCATTGCACTGTAACGAATGCTTTTACCATTACTGTTTTATCGGTGGAATACTTGATCAGATTGCTTTAATTTTTTTTTAATGAGGTAGGTATCTCTCGAGGTGTTATCACTCCTCCCTTACATCTGAATTATTAGAAGAGTGTATACGAAATAAGACAATATTAGTGAGATCGGGCATAGGAAATACACTAAACAGTATCATTTAATCGAAAAAAACATTTAACTGCCAAAGAAACAAAATTGGCGAGCAGATTAAATTAACAAATTTGCCAAAGCCATTGACAAATTAACAAGAGTCTCATCAAAGGCACGCATTTGTTTACCGTTTTCGTCGCCGCAACGTGACATAAACAATGCTCCGTTGTCTTCAACTGTGCCAAGATATTTGAGAAACGCTAAACGGTAATTTATCTTAAACTGACTAATGTTATTCACCCGATTAATGGAGATTGTTCAACTGATGCTGTCGTTATTTACATTAGGATAATCTTAAGAGTTGTTATTTGTACTAATTAGGAAAATATTCTGCTTGGATATATTTCTTAATATATTAAATAAATAAATTTAAAATAATTATATTTTTACAGTTGAGTGTGGATTATTACGAAACTTATTTCTAAAACGGGAAAAGTAGGTCAGTTGTACATTAACATTACATTAATTGAAAAAATAATCGAATCGTTCGAGCCTTGGCTGGAAATAAATGCAACACAAGAAAATTGAATTATAAAACGGATTGATAGTAATAACACATCAGACGATAGAAGAAGACATGAATTTAGTACGTAGTACGTTATACGAGAGAACAGAAATGAGTTCGGATCATAAAACTGAGCGAAATAATGTTACAGATCTTTCGAGTACACCCAGATACCAGTCGTCTTAAAATAAACAGAAAAAATTAATATTACTTTTAGAATGTCGCTATAACGTGTTATTTATGTGTGAGATTCGGACCAGTCCCAACTATTTACGTATCCGAATGACGAGCATCATTCGAATATGACGTTCGGGCAAATATTTAGAATGTATTCCACTGATACGATGTGTTAGATACGTCTAAATTTAATGCGAACATTTTTACTTGGTCGGTTCGGATTACGAAGAAAATGTTTAGAACGAGGCCTTGTAATTAAACACATATATTCACAATGCTATAAATCTTCTATCACACGATCATTGTTATTTATGTTGCCGGATTACACGAATAGATTTTTTTGTAAAGTTAGACATTTACAATTAACAAATGCGTACTAAAGAAAAAGTTATAGAGAACTATTGGCCATAAGAAACAAATGAAAGCTCCGAAAGATACATTCATTAGAGAACTATTGACAATGAAAAACAAATAACAGTTCAGAAAGATATATTTTGGAACCTAGTATAAATTGTAAACGAGGGTTGAATTATAATGTAAATACCCAGACGTGAACATGAAAATAGTTTTTATTAACGGGAAATCAATTAATGTATTGTTAGGATTTACGGTGTTTTGATTTAAAATACTAAAAAATAATTAATTGCAATCGTAATTAATCACTAGATCTTTGTTGTTCGTAATAAATGAATTTATAATTGATAATTTTTCAAGAAATGTATTTTAGAGAAGTATACATTCCAGAACTATTATTTTTATAAGACAGAACTAGGCATTCAGATCACTACCATTACATCTATAAACTGTATTGTCCTGTGGTCATTCTTCGTAAAACTTCGAAAACTAACAAGACCGATATACTGATGATAATAAAAATATGAAATCTATTAAGAGAGCTTGTATTAACTTGTTATTTAAATTTAAATTCCATTTCTGCTTATGATATTTGTGCACTTAAAATTGATTATAGATTTAGTAAATAAATTTCATGATTTCTATCTAAACGGATATCGTAACGTCCGCTACGTACACGAAATAATTAGCTTTTATGAAGTAGGCACTTGAAAAACAGCGTTCTCTTTGATTTAAGTGCAGGGTATATTTAGATGACATGGAACGCATAAATATTTTCCAAGTACATAGTCTTTGCTATTTTCAGCGTAGTTTCTTGTCATAGAAATAGCACGAAAACTGGACAGTCCGAAAGGAAACTATAAATTAAAGAATGTTTACTGGATTCAAAGATTTTAAAATACGTGTCTTGAGATAATTAGCATGGGAATGAAAGACAAACGACGCGCATCCCTATAAAATTAATGTAAATGCAGTAATAAAATGTCTTTAACGCGTCAATCTTTTAATATTTTTTTAAGTTTCTGAGATCCTGTGTTATATGTACCTCCCGTTAATCGTAAAAACTCATAGTACACTATTGAAAATCACATCGGGAAAGTTTTGCAGGGTACGCGTAATAACTCTCGTATCAAACACAAAACTGACGAATATCATAAGCTAGCTTTTTCTCGTGCCTCCACGTGCGGCCCACTTTGGTCGTGTCTATCACTGTAATGAGTACCCCATGTGTTAACCATTTTAATGAGTGTTAATTTAGATCAAAACTTGTGCCAAAATTAAGCGTAATCCGATCAGTAGTTCTTGCTTGAAAAAGTCACCAACACACATACAACCTTACTAACTTTCGCATTTATAATATTAGTAAGAGTCCCAAAAATTTAGCACCATATACTTAATTATCATACTAATTGCAAATAAGTTATATTGGACTACAGAGACATTTTAACGCAGAATTAACCTAACTGACGGCGCTTCAACAAGAAACTCGGAATATCATTTATTAGCGGTGAAAAGACGTCTGAAACTGTCCACATGTCATATGGTTCAGACGATTTCACGACAATCTGTCGAAGTTGCCGACGTCTCCGCATGATTTATGGCAAAAGGTGCTATTAATTTTAATATAAGCCACAAATAATTGATGCGCTTTCTTGTGCGAGACTTTTAAATATCTAGATTATTTTTCAAACGAATTCTTTGTTCATTCTAAAATACTTTTAAGCGCACGATGCGGTGACTAATATTTGTCAAAGAATAACGCATTTATTACATTCCGTGAAATCGACTATGTTGGTTGCTACTTATAAATTCAAAAAATAGACTAAAACGAAACCGATTAAAACGAAACTGTTTAAACATGTGACATTGAAATGAAGCTGAACAGACTTCGTTGCGATACAACGTTATAGTTACAACTTCGGAATGGTTGCCTTCAAACAAAAAGTGTTTAGTCTATTCAGGAAATGTTGGTTTTTGTTGTCTTCCGCTAACATTACAACTTCATGACATGTTTATTATTCAGTTGGTAAAGGCGTTTTGATCCTTAGCAACTTGTGGACGCTTGGCAAATGTACAATTTCCTAAAAAAATATACGAGAGATATTCTTATTTCACGCCACAGTTTCATATTTTATAGTTGTAGAGATTTTCGGTTCAATTATGTTGGTAATTTTAGATGGTGGATCGTTATGATCTAAGGAGCGGTGCAGGCGCCGGCGCAAACGGTTACTTATAGATGTTTTCGCGAATATTTTAGACAATTTTGCATCTGTTGCGAAGTTTGGATGTATTGTTTACGTTAATGATCTTATTATATTTATCAAACTTTAAATACTTGTTACTAATTTTGTAAAACAAATTCAAAATTATTTTTATAGCACAGCAAACCATCCATTACTTTAGGTAATGGACTTTCGAGTATCTTAAAAAGCAGTATTTTTTATTAGTTAAAAAAATCTTCAAAGTTTTAAAAATGTTTTTGAAACGTTGTATCCTCTGATTCACTGTTAACTAAATCTAAACATTTTATTGGATTTTATCGCTGCCAGATTGTATTTATAGTTGCTGCTGGAATTTATTTATCATTGGTTAGATAGATGATTCTACTAAAAACTGTTTGTGTCATGATGTGTGGTGTAGGTGTTTACAGTCTACGTTAATATATTAATTTCAGTCTCCCGATATGAGAAGATGGTGAGACATACGATACAAAATAAACTATTCCTATAATGTACTGTTAGTGTTACTGTTAGTGTTGGAAATTTGGCATAAATGCCATATTAATTTCATTGGAAAATAAGTTAGTAGAATGTACCTATATGTATATACCTAAGCATAACATTTAAAGGATTTATCCTAGACCAAGGACGGTAGATAATATTCTAAGACACCGAAAAATTATTACTAATATCACTTAGAAAGTACACTAATGAAGCAGTACACTGATTAGGAACACCTTGAGCACCTCAGAACATTCCGGAGTAGAGTAACCAGAGGCTGGCGAGTAGTAGCACGAGGATCATGTAGGTAGCGATGAGGTTAGTGGTCTCGTGGTTCGGCATCTTGATCAGATTTGCAACGCGTTCACTGGACAAGAGGCTCCAGAAAACTGAGGGAACTTGCAAATTGTCGCCGCCCGGTCCATCGCCTACGCCAAGCCACGCCTCTATCTCACGCCAAATATTATCCACATTTAATGCGAGTACAATAATAGATACATTGCTCCGTTGACAGGTGTCATAGTTCTGGAATCTCGTGGCGATTGATACCTCTAGTGAATCGACAGGAGACAAAGACGGTGCTTCTTAATATACTTTATGATGATTGATCCATTTTAGTCACGTAAATAGTATTGAAAAATTGAGAATATTGAAAAACCATTACACGTATTCCTAGAAAACATACTCCGTAAGTTTTACAGTGCACGATGGCAGGAATGAATAATATGATTTTGAATTCTTTCCCCTATTACGTTTGGTTCCACGACAAATAGAATTAATTGTGAAAATTATTTCTATTTATATATAAAAATACATTACTTATCATTCATATTTTTTTCTTTAAATAAATTATCAAAGATACATTATTTTCTTTTACTCATTTTAAAGACGTATCAATAATGTGAAATAGTATTAAATATACTTCCACATGTACATTCTCTGACAGATCAAAAAATTAAAATGACCTTATATGGTTACCAATTAAGTTTATCGTCACGCGCTCTCCTATGACACAAATTTAATACCGGTCCCTTCTAAGAAAATCTAATAACTCTAATCAACCCTAGGATAGCACATAGCACAACACTCACTTAACTTACACTCGGGAAGGGGTCACACTAGAAGACAGCCGAGTACAGAAGCCACAGGAAGAAGAGTAGGATTACGAGGATCATGTAAGTGGCGGCCAGGTTGACGGTCTCCGCGTTGATCGGCATGGCTGCGGTGTGGCGGAGGCAGAACTGATCGAGGATCCTCGAACGGCCTGGGTGATCACGTCAATACACAGGGCCAGACTCGACGTTAAAGGATGCCTTCAGTTATTTTGCGATTTTTTTACTTCGAAAAAAGGCCGTTCAGAAAAAAAGAAATTTTACCATTTTAATTGAATCCTAGAAAGGTTCTTTTGGGATGGTCTGAGGAGGTACATACATAAATAAGTATGTCTGTTAAAAATTGTTTATACGTTTAAAATTCTTCAACTCTTGTAGCGATTTAGGCCACACAAGTTACGTTGAGTCGTTTTTAAACTGTTATTGAGAGACAGTTTTTTTTATTCTTAAATAGCTGATTCTTTAATAGCCGCAAACTTTGTCTTAAGTAGGTATAAATTAATAAATTTTGAATTCGAATTGATAAGACTGAGTTATGTTAAACGAAATAAAGTTACGATTTTTAATTTTTTGCGGGACTTTCCTTTTTCTTTTCTTTTAAATAAACCTTCTTCTGACAGTAACAAATACGACGAGCCAGCCTTTAACTAGCCCTTCCTGCGTGATGCTGTTACCAAGGGAAATAGGACCTCATTTTATATGTAGATACTCGTTGCTTATCGAAATAGTCCTTTATAAATATGAACAGATAGACAGAGATTTTACTTGAGCCGATCATGAATGAATCTTCAGTCCTAAGGACTAAGTTGGATGTTTTGTGTGTAGGTAACTCAACATCTGCTACCACCAACCAATCACTATCAACGCAAAGACTGCTTCACTTTAGAAATACGTGTGATGGTGCTATCTCTCCGGTAGAGCCGTACAGTTCTGCTTAATCTAAGCTTTCGCTCAATGTGGATTGGCATAAAAAGATACAGACTAGGGCGTAGCCTGTAAGTATAGGTATAGTTTACGAAAAAACTCTAGTAATGACAAGCTATCTACCTATTGCTAATGTAGTGAGGCCCACATAAATATTAGCTACTAGAGGTCACTTATTCAACTGCCGATCACCCGACGTGTCATTGTAGATTTCTGAAGAACCACGCAAGGCTTTGATTGCCATATAGCACGAAAATAAATTGTTAGTCATGAATATCCAACGGAAATAAATACGTGTCGAAAAGAGAACCGCTTTGTGTAGGAAAATCAGTTAAAAATATAAACATGCATCTTGCAGTAGGTTTTTCTACAATAAGACACATAAAATATATAATATTGTATCTTTGAAAAAATCAACATGACAAACTGACTGCAAGAAAAATTTGTTCTAAATCCGAAACGGATGAGATACACGCATTGTAATAAATTACAATTCTTGAAGCATTTCGCAAGCAAGAGTTGTGGATAGCTGGATTAAAATATTATTGTCATGCGCGCTTTTTTGTGATAAGTAATAATTCTATGAAACGTTAGAGGGATAGCTTCCGCTGCTTTTTTATTATTTAGTATTTACAATTATAAATTGTGAAAAACATGATTTGATATTGTTTTATTAGCTGCTTCCTTTAATTTAAAATGTGTGCAATAATTTATGTAGTAAGATTAGAGAAATTAATATAGAGAAGCACGCTTAAAAATACAATATATATAATAATTACTTACGGTTTTTAAAAGGCAGAATACAATGCCCAAAGAGAGACCAGAAGAAGCAAGAGGATGATGTAGGTCGCAACCAAATTGGTACCTTCCGACGAGTTCAACATCTTGAACTGGCCTCTAACGCGTTTCAGTCACTACTGAGAGGAACTTTGGGGGACAAAGCTGAAATAATTATAACGAAACAAGCAAAAATCTATTTTTCGTTTTGGCGACGCGTCAGGATTAATTGCATGTCAACTCGGAATCTGTGACGGGTTTTTCTTTTTGTATTTTTGTTTACACAATATTTTCTCCGAATTCGATGATTCAACGTTGTTTACGCGGATTTAACCATTTTTGGAGAAATTATTTTTGATTATTTTAGGGTAGGTTAAATTTTTTTATCCAGGATTTCTCCAGCGAATAATCGATATGTTAGAATCCGGCCCTGTAGGCGATTCATTTCTGGAGAATGATAAGCTGAGCTATATTTGCTCTGGAGCATCGTTCAGTTTTTAGCGAGTACAATGCACGCCGCACACGATTGGTACAGTCCCGCGCCGATGGATCCGATCGCGTCCAATATTTTCATTAGGCTAAAAGCATTATAAATCAGAACAATATCCCACTTAAACGAATTATAATTTCGTATTATTTGCTTAAAATATCCATCTTAATCTCACGGATAAAATTAATCGTAAAAGAAACGTCTACCATTTATAAATAAAGAAATTTAAAAATATATTAAAATATTGTTAGAATCATTGACCTAATACTAAGTCAATGGCAAGAATTTATTATAATTTAATATTATGAAGGGACTACTTATGGAATTATGGATTCAGATGTTTTTATAAGATTGAAGAACTTAACAAGCATGGGGTCCACTGGAGGTAGGCTGCGTACCATTCCCTGCTGTCCATAGACATTTAAAACAAGCATGCAGTTTAGTTCATCTGATGGTAGGTGGCCATAGCCGCTCATTAGCATATTAAGCAACCAGATTAGATTAGATTTCTATCTAAGATTTGCCACAGATGCTATGTACTCTTGATTGCTACTCCTGAGGAGCAACAATATGTTGGAACGCCTCGGTATGTCTCCCTTACTCCATAACTCAAACCAGAATACAACAGCACTTTAATACCTACTGCTGTTAAAGGTAGTAATTGGTAAACACAAAGAGTTCTACCATCTTCAAAAGAAACACAAGAACGGCGTCATTTTGTATCTTAATTTAGAAGAAGGCATGTTATTAATTACTACGATGACATAGAGATTCTTTTTAACCGACTTCCCAAAGGAAGAGAGGTTATCTATTCGTCTTTTTTTTTCACGTCACAACTTACTTATGAATAGTTGTTAGGCGGAAAAAATATATACATAATAAAAATGTTGGCATCCGTCAGTATAAAGAACTCTATTTCCTTTTCAAATTTCAGTATTAGTATTTAGTACCTACCTAACACTTTCCGGTCGAACTTGTGCCAAAACCCTGAAATTTTGTAAATTCAAACAGTTGTCGGCCATTTATTGATAAATGCCAAAAATACCTTTTTAAATTTTGATTTAAGATCTTTGCACGTGCCGTTGCGGCGACGGCAATAAACTTTGCCCGAAAATAAAACGTATTTGTCTTTTGGACATGTAGAAATTGTATATACTGTAATACTAGATATTTCTGCGGCTTCGCCCGCTGTGGTTCTGTTTACAACGTTAATTAATATTTAATGTGTTATTCTGGATCATTAACATTCTGGGTGCTAAATTTAAGCGAAATCCCACCACTATTTTTTGCGTGAAAGTAACAAACAAGTTAAAGTTTCAAGTTTGTACGTTAAGTAAGCATTTCTACCTTATCGTAGACTGGAATCAGACAGAGGATTAACGCTGCCTTTATAAGGCGGCAACGAATGTTGCGAAGGCGCTGCCGCAAGTGAGCTGCGTTTCTACAATAAAGACTTAGTAAAATAAAATACTTATATTCGTACGAGTGAATTTGTAGACTAAGTTGATCAAAATATAGGCGACTTTATATGCCACGCCATGCAAATTAGATACTTTCTTGATGTAATGATTTTTCATAAAGATACCTATTCGGTTACAATTTCAATCGATAGATTTTATCCCAGCTTCGATATTACCCTAACTAATGTTACATAATTCTTGTTGTAAATACCTACTAAAAAAAATATGTTGTTAATTTCTGTGGTCTCGGTATTGAATAGCACTAGGCCTTCTCCTACTATGCGTGTTGTGGGAGACCTCTTTTGGGCCAAATCCAAGGCATGGGTTGCAGCTTCTTCCAGTTTGGATACATGTACATCCACTGTGGTTACCAACATGCATGTTAGTAACGTGCACCAGATGTGGTGACTATTGCCAAATACCCCTATTAGGGGAGGCATACGAGTATGTCCAAATGTTTGGATTGAACACAAGACTCTGCCAAAACCTAACTCGCTGAGAATAATGCGATCATGCGGCAAAATAACTTAATTTAGGTAAAATTAAATCTTCATTATCACATCAGTTTTTATCATCCACTGCTGGACATGACCCTACCCCAAGGTGTGCCACAACGCTTGCTTCTCCGCTGCTCTCATCCAACCACTACCACCTTCTCAAGGCCGTTGGTCCAACGAGCCACAGGCCGTCCTACACTACGTCTGCAGACTCGGTGGTCTCCATTTGAGTACTCGTCTGCCCTATCGGCCATAAGTTCTACTAAATGTCGCCCTCGATTAGGTACCGCGTTATTACATTGAATAATTGCATTTCAAAGTGGTAGAACCCATTGTAGTTCAACCAGAGATACCACCGCCACACCTATTTCTACCGTAAAGCAGTTTTTGCGTTTCGTTGGAAGGGTGTGGTTGCCGGCTCTCTTATATATGAGGCGACCACCTCAGTTCTTGGTAGTAACAACGCATCTGTGATCGACTTTAAAGAAAACGCCTGTTCTGTATGAACGTGCTTCAGATGTCCATGGGCGGCAGTAATCACTTACCATCAGGCAAACTGCATGCTCGTTTGTTATTTCAATCTGATATAAAAAATATGAAAAAACTTTGCAAGAGTGAAGACCCGGTATACCTCACCGGGTGTAATTATTCCGTATTTATTATTCCGTAATTATTACAGATATCAAAAAACTTTAAATTGACATCGAAAGTACTTTACCTAATACGTAAAATGACAATAATAACTTTTTAAAAATAAAACAAGAAATATCCAAGGAAATTACATTAAACACTCCCATACATTAAGTATGAGATAGTAGACCACGTGTTCGCTGAGAGAGTACACAGCCTAGAAGAGTTAGGTACAGCGTCGTGTACACAGACAACGTCGTGTACGTCGTGCAATTGCTTAAATTATTTAAGGAAATTTTATTTAGAAACTGTAAGAAGAGCTCGTCATTGTATTGCACAACGAGGACGTCACTTCGAACATTTGGTTTAAAAATCAAATTTTGTACTTACTAAGAAATAAAATGTATGGGAGTGTTTAATGTAAAGTTTTTGAATATTTCTCGTTGTATTTTTAAAAAGTTATTATCGTCATTTTACTTATAAGATAAAGAACATTCGATATCAGTTTAAAGTTTTTTGATATGTGTACCTAATAGTTACGGAATAATAGCATGTGCACATTTAACGTTTACACCCGGTAAATAATCCACAGCTGCTTTATACATTTTAAGGGCTACTTCGCTAGCTAACTTTCGTATTAAAACAGTGTAGTAATGAAGTATAGGAATCGTAGCGCAGCGTTACTGAGATTGCTATCGATATACATGATATTGATTGGATTTAAAATTAGAAGTAAGCCGGTTACAAAACGAGCTATTTCGGTATCTGGAATGTTTACTACGGTATGTTCTGCATGTAACATCGTACGTGGCTACGGTATTATCTACCATTCCGTATTATAACTATATACTTATTTTATAAGGTACCACATAGACGTGTACGTACCCTCCGTTTAAAACAATTTCTCAGTTCGATTTTTACTTACGAGGTATATTACGATACGAAAGGAACATACATACATTGAAGTGATAGTACGCCTCCTACACAATTCGTCTAATACTAAGTCCTTCTGATACCGGGTTTGGGTCATTGTTGTTCCTCTACAGTTTACTCCGTTTAGACTAGAACACAACCGCTTAGCCCTGCTTCATTAGGTAGAAATAGTTGCGGCGGTGGTGCTTCAGGGAGCAAACCACAAAGGGTTCTCTCACCTTCAAAATTTATTATAATCTTTATTATAAGTAAGTGTGGTTGCCGGCTCACTTTTATTAACTTGAGTAGCAACGCATCTGTGATCGACTTCAGATAAAACACCAGTTCTATATGAAGTTGCTTACAAATATCCACGGGCGGCAGTAACCACTTACCATCAGGTGGGCTGCTTGCTCGGTTGCTATTTCATATTAATAAAAAAAAATAGTATATATAAAAATAGTATAGTAAGCTTGTTTATTTCTACACGATGATAAACATGCCCGCAGACTAACATCAAAGAACAATTTATCTGAAGAGTATCTGCGCAAAGTACCTTTAGTGCTTCGTTATTGGTTTTTAATTAAAATCTTTAATATTTATTAAGGAAATAGGACAGCAAACTAATAAATCTTACTAGTAATAAAACCATACATTGAACTTTGAGTGTTAAGTTTATGAAGCTACGGTTTATAATAGTTATATTAATTTTCAAATAGTACGAGGATGTTGTAGCCTGTATACGTTATTAAAGCGAATGTAAGCTATTTGAACGCATAACAATCGTAAAATATAGATCAAACGCGGTTTAACAGGCCTCTTAAAATACTGACACCTTCAGTGTTAAGTGAATATGATATTTTTATACCTACAATTACAGTTGTTACCCGCGACTTACAGTCCAGACTTTAATATAAAATGAAACAAATAATGGTAGAATAGCAAAAAAATCTTTTCCCAACGTTTGTCTTTCTCAAAAAATGAGACTTGATAGTTCAAGTTCAGCGAATATTAGTTAGAATTGTCCGAAGTAAATACTTTTTAATTTGCTTCTAAGGACGTATAGATCGTATAGGAGTAATTGCCAAAGTACTTTAAAAGCAAAACAAATATACAATGGATTTAAACCAATTTAATAGTACCTACATAACCTAAACTTGTGTCTCTATGTTAATTATGACAAGTTGTTAGTTAGTTCTCGAGTTTTGTGTTTAACGGAGAACAAAATTTTAAAACATGTTTTTAAATATATTCTTCTGTGTATATTGCCGTACAATAAGAAGTGGCTAGATGAGATAGGGTCCAGTTGAAGATTCCAAATAGAATGAAATACAATAAATGTTTTCAGTGATCTTGTGTCTGATTGCAAAAAAAAAACAAAGGTGTGATAAAAAAAGCATTCATGATACGTCGGTCATTTCGCTCTTGTTCAATTATGTCTATAATAGATGTGCCTATATTTCACTCATCACGTTGTTTTATGACTTTTACTGGGGCCAATTATATAATCTAACCCGTTTTCGTGCGATAATTTATTTGAATAAACTAACTATACCTCCTATGTATAGAATAGACTATATATAGCTCCTTGCATTAACATTAACTTTGCAAGGTAAAAAAATATGTCTTCATAAACTTAAACTTATAGGGTTAAGACAGACTACATAAGAGCAGTCATAGCCTAATGGTTGAAACTCGGCCTCTCAATCGAAGATCCGAGGTTCATTCTCAGGCTGATTTTTCTAAAATTATGTGTGTATTCGAATTTAATTATCACTGCTTTACGATAAAGGAAAACATCGTGGGAAACCTGCACATTTGAGAGTTCTCTAAAAAAAAGAGTTCTCAAAGAAGTGTGTAGTCTACCAATTCGCACTTGTCCAGCGCGGTGGACTATGACCTAAAACTCTCTCATTCTGTCAGAAGACCCGTGCCCAGCTGTGGGACAAATAATGGGGTGAAGACGATATTTTATAATTGTTTGTTAGCGCCTGATTGCTATTAAAGCAATTTGCTAGGTACTGTAAACTTTCAGGTGCGTATATTATCTTAGTTGCACGATAAGCTGGTCAATACCAGCTTAAATAATTATTTTATTTATTTATTTATTGAACACTATATCTTTTTTCAGTTATTTTTAGGAGAAGACTTCTAGAAACTTGTATGATATAATATTATATTAGTTCGCTTTACATTAATATATAAAAAATAACTATATTGTGGTCGTATTATGATAATAATCTTGAATCGATGTGATGTACATTAAAAAAAATGTTGTCAGCTAAGTCACGTTGACTTTGACTGAGACACATGTAATAGTGACAGTTGACAGCCTACAGACTACGGACATCTAGATTTCTAAGAAATTTATAGTTTTCATACAAAACGACAATTATCATACTTTGCTAGGTGAGAGATAACGACAATACTGGTTAGTCACACCTAGCGGTGCGTGTTATTGGCTTATCGAGGCTTATGATGTGAAAATAATCGAAAGTGAAGTGTTTTTTGATGGGAGAGCGTCAACGGGTTGAAGATATGGCCACGACGAGCACCGCGGTCACTACCGTACCTCCGCAACTACAGGAGGTAAATAATCTTACATATAACATCGTTATCTTCTGTATTTGATGTGTTAATACTTAATAGTATACAGTTTGAGATAAACGCGTGAATCGAACTAAGACTACATTTATACTCGGTTCAATGCTCATTCGAGAAACACTACAGTCGGCGAACGGTGACTATGTGGGTTTACAAGACATTCCTGAGAGTTGCGAGTTCCCCTCGCGTTTTAAAAGTTAATTTCTCTAGCAATGGGTTGCTTGGTGATATAAATGTGTTGGATCTGACTAGGGTAGTTGCTGGGCCCTTCTGTACAATGACACTAGGGGATCTGGGCGCGAATGTAATTAAGGTAGAGAGTCTTGCGGGTGATGACGCTAGGAAGTGGGGTCCGCCCTTCATCGAGGGCACCCAGGACTCGTATTACTTTATGTCAATTAACAGAAATAAGAAGAGTATTTGTGTCGATATGAAAAGTCAAGAAGGTAAGGAATATATGATTTATTGTTCATTTACTCATGTGTAAGAGTATATATATATATTAGAAATCTGACAAATTGATTTAGTTTTGTCTTAATTTATTATACAAGATAACACTGACAGTTCTAATATTTTAATTTTCTTGACTGGCAGAAGAGCTTTTAAAAAGCTGTTGAAAAATAAGGTCGAGTAGAATAAGGGCTTTTGTTGCTATAATAAGTTACGTTACTCATTGTGTGATAATATTTGAAACTTTAAATTAATAGCAGTCTCATACATTATTCATTTTTAGTATGTTATATTGTTAACTATGTTTCAGGGAAAGCAATAATATATGATCTCGCAAGAAAATGTGATGTGGTGGTAGAAAACTTTCTCCCGGGGAAACTTGATAAACTGGATGTTGGTTATGAAAAGTTAAGTGAAATCAACCCACAGTTGGTTTACTGTGCAATCACTGGGTTTGGGCCTGTAGGACCTTATTCTAAGAAACCTGGGTAAGAATAATTGAATTTAAATAATTACAAATAAATCCAAGTAAGCCAGAATAAAACTCATTTATCAATGGTATGTATAAAATCAGATTACATCTACTACAGAAGTATAAAATACAATTTTAGTGCTCATTTTGTAAGTTTATAATTATTTGTGTAAATTCAAGACAGTAAACATGGCTTAAAATTAATATCGAAACAACTGTAAAGGTAAATTAATGGTGATAGCCATAAGTGGTAAAATGTTTTTGCTTGGATCAGGAAGGTACCACCGCCACCACTATTGCTAGCATGAAGCAGTCGTTATGTTTCAGTGGTAGAGTATGGTTGTTTGCTTTCTTAACTACCTATATCTAATCTATATGAGGTTACTTACATATTACTTATGTTCATGTGATCGTCCAACCTTAGTGTCTCATACAGATATATTAAGTAAACTAATCTTGAACATTGTACACCTTATTTTGATTTCATATAATTTTGACACAAAGATAAATGTTGTATATTTTAAAACGGGTGTTCATCTTACCTCATTCCATAGAATATTTATTTCAGATATGACGTTATAGCAGCTGCAATGGGAGGTCTTTTGAACAACACCGGGGAGAAGGATGGTGGGCCAGTGAAGCCAGCAGTCGCCATCACTGACGTAACCACAGGGCTTCACGCGTTTGGCGCAATCATGACAGCGTTGTACTATCGCAAGAAAACTGGAAAAGGACAGAAAATCGATTGCAATCTCCTCTCTACTCAAATATCCAGTATGATAAATATTGCAAACATTTATCTCAATTGTGGGATCGAAGGCCAGCGTTGGGGTACCGCGCACGCGAATTTAGTTCCCTATCAAGCTTTTAAAACGAAAGACGGGTACATCGTGATCGGCACAGGATCGAACCCGCAATTCGCAGACCTGTGCAGGTACATTAACAAAGAAGAATTGGTCAATGATGAACGATTCATCGATAATTCGGCCCGTGTGCAGAATCGAGATGCAATCATCAAGATCATTAGTGACGTCATCGCGACAAAAACTAAAAACGAGTGGTTCACACTCTTCAAAAATGCTTCATTTCCAAATGGTCCCGTCAATACGATGAAAGACGTATTTGAGGATGCGCATGTTATGGAAATAGGAATAGTTCAAGAGCTGCAGCATCCTGTGGCTGGGTCTGTGAAGATTGTGAAGCCACCGACTGTATACAGTGAAGGAGGGAACGAGGCCCGATCAGCTCCACCCACGTTGGGCCAACACACCAGAGATGTTTTATCAAATTTTCTCGGATACCGTGACGCCAAAATTAATGGGTTATACGAAGATAATGTCGTGCGGTGATTGCCCCCTTTGAAAGAGTTATCTTACGAATTTATGAACTATTATGGAAATAGATAATATTTATCTTAAAAAGTTGTGTACAAATAAAAAATTGCACAATCACTTGGAATCACACTATACACGTTAAATGTATAAATAAAGTTTTTATCATTTCTTGAATTTGTTTATTCCTTATCAACGACAAACATTACATTAGATAACCAGGAAAAATATCTTATTTTTTTTCCATCTCAAGTAGTCGATTGCATACTTAAATAACAGTCACCATGAAAATATTTGCTTTCTTATATTTTAATTTAAATTGTGAAGAGAATCCTATGCAATCATAGGTCATATACTACATAGGCCACTAAGTGGCTGAATATAGAATGAAAGCTAGGACACGTCTATTAAGACTATTCTGTAGAGATTGTAAGAAGTAAAACACTATAGGAGCTCAAAGTTAGGTGCGTTGGGGTAATATCGGAGCTGGGGTAAAATCCGTCGACATCAATTGTAGCCGAATAAGGCCATCTCTATAAAAATCCGCTATATTAAGCATAATTTCCATGACGTCGTACATGAAATCGCCATTTTTATAAATCTATTATCGCTCAATTTATTCTACTTAATCTACTTCAATCTTAGCGTTTTACCCCACTTACCTAACTAACCTAACCAACCAACTGACCTAATATTATAATTACAGATGTTTGAGTATAGTAAACTTATAGACCAACATTAGATTTCAGACAATCGCGCCCTCTGTGAAACATCTCGGTCTTGCTGGTTGCCTTTAGGAAATGAAGAAAAAATATATATGTTTAGTGTAAGAATCGATATTTATTCAGGAGCCTGTGGAGCGTGTCGCAGTGATAACGCTGCGGCCGACGCGTGCGCAGCCGCGCAAGAAGGTAGTCTGGACGGAGGACACCGTCGACAATGAGAACATGAACAAGAAGAAATCTAAATGTGAGGAAATAATTAATGATGTCAATATTATAATCGCAACTCAAAACTAACGTAACCAATTATGTAAAAAAATCAACAAGCCAAAGCAACATCAATTATGAATGGAGAATGGATTTCTCATCTCGTGCGCCGGTGAAAGAGAATAGCTACTCCACGCTATTGAAGAAACGAATTGGATGTAATTGAATTGCTTGTAGCTAAAAACAAAAATCTTTTTTGTTCTAATAATAATAATAATTCTTTATTTGCCGAAATAAGGTACATATATTGTTGTTATTATTTTTTATTTATTTGTCCAGGTTGTTGTATATACGAGAAGCCTCACCGTTTCGACGAGTCAGACTCGTCGGACAGCGATGACGAATGCGAGCACTGCTTCGGCCACGTGGAGCGACGGCGGCAGCACCAGCAAACGACCACCACCGATGTGCAGGTAGACTTCGCAGTCTTAGTGATTACTTCACGACCCGTCTGGCACATCGGTTACCACACCGAACTGACACGCAGTGAGTTCCGGGTTCGATCCCCGGCCAGACAGACATCTGAATGATGAATTTAGATTCTGCTCTGGATCTGGCTGTTTGTGTATTGGTCTTTGTGTGTCCATGATACCCACGGCACTGGAGAAAATCCTAGTGTGGAGCTATAAGTGTAGAAAGCGTTTTTTTACATATTTGTTTTTGATGGTCATCAATGAACCAGTTCTCAGATACTGGTGGTTTACTTTCAAAAACGAAGTATATGGGGAAAAAAGGTATACCGAATTTTATAAAATGTTTAAGTAAGTAAATGTGTATCCAACCCACTTGGTAAGTGGTCACTGCCGCCCATAGACCCATGTGATAAAGCTCAAATAGGAATCTTACCTACCAAAGGTCCACCACGGATGCTTTGCTAGTACCGAGGACTTAGATGTTTGTCTCATATTAAAGTGAGCCGGAAACCACACTTTGGATGGGTGTAGACGAACTGCTTTACGCTAGAAGTTATAGATGTGGCAATGGTAACTCCCCAGGCGAACCATTCTCCTTTAACCATTTCCGGCTTTCGCCGAAAAACCAAGGCCCTTCCGGCTTAGGTTTGGACTAATAACTTACATCTTAAAATAGTGGTCTGGATTGTCAGGAAGCAAGATATTTGCAACTGGAGTTTCTTACACAAAATGAATGGCACAAAAAATATTTCTTTAAACATGGAGGGTTGAGACTCTGAGTCTATAGCTCAATTAGGTTAAATTATCTTGTATGCTGTATAGTAAATGGGACCCCTCCCTTTATGTATTCTCCAGGACTCTACGACGGAGCCCACGGCGACAGTGACGCTACAACCACCAGAGAAGGCTCCTGCGCCGCCCGCCGACACCTAAATGATCTTAACGTACTTACAATTATAATAATGCTTCCCCTTATAAGGCAGCGTCATAATATAACGCGATTATGCGACGTTGCAACAGCAATAATAGCCTAGTGGTAAGAATTGTGACGCAATCTACGGTTTCGAACTTTGCTTTTCAATGTTATATTATGTATATAAAAAATAAGTTACGGCGGTATGTAACAGAAAAGGCAGTATTGTAAGGAAACCTACAAACTTAAGCATTATCTGTTAAGTTTTCAAAGGCGAGTATGTCTCACTAATCTGCCCTTGGCTACGGATATCTGTCATTTAGCAACTATGCTCGCATCATAATTGAAATTCATACGTTGTCATGTAAAGGGAGAAAATCAAGACATGTTCCATTATTTGTGATTGTAAACATTCTTTGAACTTTTACGTGTGCGATTGTCGCGTAGTCGCGTTCTATGAGGAGCGCCTAAGTTGTTATACCAACAATGCTTCTAGAACTTCTATACAAATTCTTGACATTAGTATATATTACACACTTTCTATTGTACATGTAGTTGTAATGTTTCTTGCAATAATCATAGTGCCGTAAAAACTAGATAAAATTTTAAACAGACGGACGGACGGACGAATCTATCATAATATTGTTGCCACGTGGCTGTTACGCTATTCGTAAATACAATCCAATCATATTATGTAAGTTGTTAATACTTCTTTAGAATTATGCATGGTTACACAATAAAAGGTTTCTCGGGTTGTTATTCAGCTATATAATTTAAATAATAAGGGTCGCTACAGTTTTAAAGGAACGTCCATTCATTACGTGAGGTTTTGGAGGGAGGAGACATATCTCGAATCTCATCCAATCTCACGCTGAGGGAAGGGAATCCGGAAAATCGCCAAAATCATCTCACGTTCTTAATAGACACACCCTAAGGTATAATAACACAACTATAATATATTTCTGTAGCACCTTTTTTTGTACTGTTGCGAATTCGTTACATAATATATCTCCATCGATCGAATGACCCTTTCTTTTAATTGAAAAGCAAGTGCTAGTTTTAGCTCTATTTTCAGACACCTATAATCCCATTGAAGTCGATCACACAACCCAGAATGTAGCATGTGCAATGTGCTGCAAAGAATATACCGTCGTACTACATTTGCAGCAGTGCGTGGAATGAAAAGTAAACATCCGAAAACCTTTATTATGTAAACATTATTTTCTCATTCTGACTAACGCGGTTCACTTTATTTATTAATAATAACAATATTTTTATCTTGTTTGTAAGTTATTATTATAAAGTAATTAAATGTAATTAATGTTTAAGGAATGTGTTGAATTACTTGGTTCCATTTAAGTGATTTCCTCTTGGATCATGCAAGGTTATGGTGGTCAATGGTGTCATTTATACTATAAAATAGCGCTCGGCAACATTTTGACCAGCTAAGGTGAAATCTGAAAATTTGACGGCGAAACATAAACGGTCGTTCAGAAATTTTAAGGGACATAATCTAGGAAGGTCCATGGGTCACAAAAGTAGTTATATGAAGATCTGTGTGCCGCGGGTTGCCTACCGCTGGTATGAAATAATATATTCTTGAAGCTTCCAATCGCAATTTTTACATCTGATCTTAATATACTAAATTGATCTGAGCAATTAACATAGCATAGCAATCAAACTTAGTATCATTTACCATTTGATAACATCACATACCAATTGGTCTCTAACCAGTTTCTAAACCAATCCATCTGGATTGAAGTGCGTGTTGGAGCATGCACCTTCTTAAAATAACGCAATATGGCATTAGCCGTACACCTCTAATTTAGGTGGAACACATTTGATAAAACAAGACGAGTTAATATTTAAATGCTCATGTGGAAAACGTATAAGTATTATATTACTATTGTTATATTTTAATACTACGTAACGGTGTGCCTAATGAGAATGGATTTAAGTAGTTAGCGAATAACTTAAAATATATTTATAATATGTGTAATTGAATGTAATGCCTTGATCGATGGTTAAGTAAAAATGTTTTTCACTTAGGTCATTGGTAATTGCTTCCAAATATTACTGATTTGTGAAGATAATCATGTGCAGTCACGATTATGGTGGTGCTTTATCCCTCAAATAATTGATGGTAGGGGTGATGTAAATTGCCTAATTTTATTGTAAATTTAATTAGTTAGGTACTTCTAAAATAACCCGAGGCATTTAAATCTGCTAAAAAAAAAACAACATTATCTAGTTTTGTCCCAGCGATTTAAAAATCATTGTGCATTGGAAAATTGTTGTCTTTGCACTGTCGAGCTTTTACAGAATCAATAATGGCTCCTTTAACCATCGGTCAGGGTAGAAGCTGAAATGCTGCTGAATATTCGGAAATGGTCATATCACTGAATTTAAGTGACAAATCATTTCAACAAAGGAACCCTGAAAACACGGTAAACGACATGGCGACATAGTATCAGTGTTACATACGAATATGTAAAATTTTATTTTGCTCTAGAATAAACTTGCCGGTATGTCGGAGATATACCTATTGAAAACGCAGTGATACTGGGTCCCGTGAATTAGTACTACATTCCCGGCCTTACAATGTCAGCCACGTCACCGTCACCGTCATTTGACTTAGATCATAAGGTGCACTTAAGCTATCCAAAGCCATAAAAATGAATTGGTTTTTTTGAGATACCGCTTTTTCCCTTCTGAGGGCAGAAAAAGGGGCGGAGCTCTCATTAATACATAGAAAATGCACACATGTCTATCGAAATTAGATTGAAATGGGTAGGAGCCATAGAACAAAATTCTGGTATTGCCACTATTGGGTCATTTAAGGTTTAGACATATAGATACTATCTATATTTATTTTATTATTATATATTTTTATTAGTAGCATTTCAGCGTTTGAAAAATCAAATGTTAAGTATTGTTGATCGTTCAGAGTCTCCATTTCATGTTGTCGTTTATGAATATACGAATAAAATTAAATATACTGACAAAATATTGTTTTTATTTAACCCTCTAGTTTTGTTTATAAGAAACATGTTAAATTTATAATCAAATGTGTCAACGAAAAAGCTTGGATTTTGTCAAAATAAAAAGAAACAATTTAATTAGAAGATTTTATTGAGCTATAGAACTAAAATGGAATAACGCAATTCTTACCTATACAGTGCAAGCAGCAAGAGATCCAACGAAAAAATATTTTGCTTAAAAAAATGTATGATTTTTGGTAGATAATAACTAATTGAAAACTGACAATACATAGATCTTCGCCGCCACCACGTCGATGCAACGATTATTTCATTAATGTTTTGTTTAGCGCTGTGTTTAATGCTATATATTATAGTCCGATTCGTAATTAGATGTCCAAAATGTAAACAAAGGAGATGACCTATAAAAAAAAAATACGTTTCAAATGGTTGTTTCTTATTTTTGACGATATTAAAGTTATACAACGATAATAAAATAATCATCTGACTAAATTAAAATCAATTCACATTTTCCAATACTAATATTAACTCAATTTCGTTCCATACAGTAATGATAATTAAAAAAAAATATAGTAGAAAATTAAAATGTGATAATGACAACACAACCGGGATCCTAAACATATTTGTGCGGTCATTTTGACATTTCGTAGCTGTTATTCGTTTTCGTGATGGTGGTCGAACTCTAATGTTTTCTTGTTTTCATAGCGCGTTTGTTAAATTGTGTGTAGTTGTTAAACATTTTGTTTCTTGTTGAGTTTGTTAAAGTTTTTCTTTATTGTCATAGTTTTGTTATTTGTTTTTATTGTTCATTCGTTACATTTTGTACGAAAATGGAACCCTAACCTGATCCCTCAAAGGCCTCCACTAACAGATTTGTCATTAACGTAACCGAGTCTGATTCTGAAACCGATTCATCGGAGAGTCAATATTTTTTAAATCAATATACTTCATTTTTATTATCTATATTAAACCTTTATTGTCTAAATCTATTTCTTTATCTATAAATCGACTAACCCTATCATTAATGTGGAAATATATAAAATACCTTTAAAAATTATATTCAGAAATAAAAGTTTACCATACCTGTAATCGTGTTTTGACAATGACATTTCTTTGTTTACATTTTGGACACCTAATTATGAATCAGACGGTTACTGCATGGATGTGTTTACAATTTAAATCCTTAGTTCCTAAAGTGGCTAAGTGGACCCCCAAGAGTAAATGGAGACTCCGCGGGGGTCTTTATGCTTTCGATAGTAAAGAACTAAAATGATGGCTTGACTTCATCTATCAATGTTGTCAGAAAAATTTTTTGGTCATCAATTTAGATTAACTCGACATTTTTTGTCGATTGTTTAAGTATATCAAAGAAATATCTTAGAAAATTAGCTGCAGGGGGTCAACCGGAACCAGCAAATTTTTGATAGTATTTTATGATAACAAAAGGATGAGAACAATCCTAAATCTACAAATCTAAAAGTTTATAACGTATGATTTATGTAAAATATTCAATTAAATGCATTTATTTTCAAGAAAACTAACGACATTGAATTCAACAGAATCTAAACATTTGTAAAAATTGCTTAATAAATACATCAGATAAAATTTAGCATTTAGCAAAACAGTTTAATCACTGTGAAATATTTCTCAGTAAACACTTTATTGAACCGATCATATCCAATACATATAAATAACAAACAAAAGCGTAATCAAATACGCTGATTCTAAAAATCTTGAAATGACTTCTCGCAGCCCGTGATATTTAAGATCACAGCTCATTCAAGTAACCCGGTATCCGACCCGCACCGCTTCGTCGTGGTGTATTCAACTTTGATCACCTAGGTGATCAAAGGCGACTCAGTGGTGTCCTTTGATCACCTGAGACAATCATCTGGGTGACCATAGGCGACTTCAAGAAAATATATTATTATCATCATCATTCATCATTTAAGGCACTTATTATGCGTATTTTGTAGAGGTGATTAAAGGATACTGAAATAATATATTTTCTTGAAGTCGTCTATGATCACCCAGGAGTCCAGGAGATTATGTCTCAGGTGATCACAGGACACGTATTAGTCGCCTTTGATCACCTAAATGATATCTCCTGGGTAATCAAAGTGGAATACAGCCTCGTCGTTAGGCTTCCACTGGTTGTCGTTCTACAGGAGATGATCCACGCATGGTCATCTAGTGGGCCTCGCGAGGCCATCGAGTTGACATCGCGTGGTCAAGCAGTGGAACTCGCGAAGTTCCGTGTAGTCAACGGTTGGCACTAGGTCTATATTTATGAATTATGAAAATACAAAAACACGATTTTGTTTGGACTCGATGTTCCGTACCCTGTTTCGTGGGATTTGTGATTTTTTAATGAATTTGTTTGTGGATTGATTCCATGATTTTTATGAAATTGAATCGATCTATAAATGCATTTCATATAGTTCCAAAAATACAATAATTGTAATGGTTGAATTACATTGTTTATGATGATTTTTCAATCTTCGATTCATTACCGCTGGATGGTCATTTTAAATAATAAATACGATGAATGAATAAAACGAATTGAGTTGTGAATAATAATTTTAACGATACAATTAATTATGTTGCTACGGTACATAATGATTTTAATATACAATAACAAGCCTAGTAATTTATAACCAACAGTCCAATTACATACCTTTTTAATATATTTTGTAATAAAGTATAGAGTTCTCACATAATCGCGAATTGCTAATATTTCAGCGGGGCGGTCTATTCAGATGTTTTTAAACGTAACGCGATAACGTTGTATTTACTTATTGACATACCTAAATGAAAACATTTATACGTGCAGACACGAAACGCGAATATGCATGTATGAAGTGTATGAACGCACGCATGTACGTTAGGGTCAAGGGCGTCGCCAGCTGTCCTCTTAGAGGGATAGTTACATGGAACAAAGATGACAGTATTGTACCAAAAAGATGGACGCGAATTAATAAAGTTAGGCTTGAAAGCGCCAAGCCAAGCCCGTTTTTTTTTTAATAATTATAAGTATTATGTCAACTGCAAATGGTGAAAAATCAATGTGTCAGGCGATTTTGGACCCTTTTTGAGGTAGGCAAGACCATCCTCCTCGACCTATTGGCGACGCCTATGATTAAAAAACAATAATCTTATGTTAACAGGCATTTTATAATAACAATATAATTATTACATTTAACTTGCAATGCTATTTGAAACTTACACTCTTTACTTTATGTCAATGACAACAATTCATTGTAAGGCAAAAGTACATTGTGTAATTCAATACTAAGGTGGGAATAATTCACTAAAATAATGTCAGTAAGTAGTCATACTTTTCTTTTTTAATTATTTTCAACACTAAATTATAGATATTGTGTAGCTAAATCGAAATAAAATTAATTAAAACACAAATATTTTACACATATTTTGTATAATGTAAGCATGCAGTAAGTTTTATGAATTTATAACATGATTTTGTGTAAAATATATCATGATAAAATAAGACGAATT